>JARQOD010005771.1:0-46262 GCA_033576555.1 Oophaga sylvatica
CAGGATCGCGCAATGGAAAGGCTGATGCACTCTCTAGGATTCATTCAGCAGAGACACGTCCACTTACTCCTCCTAAGACTATTCTTCCTGACTCTAGATTCCTGGGAGTGATTCATAATCAAGACCTACTTAAGGACATCAAGGAAGCATACCATGCGGATTCTTTGTTGGCTCAACCCCCAAGGGACGTGTTACACCCGGTCCCAGCGCTGGCTCTGCACTCCGTTCTGCTCACTCACCTGTTCCTCGGGCTGTCCCTCTGCGGCGGTCTGTGCGTGGGCTGGGGTCTCCTGTCCCATCTGCTCTCCGGCGTCCTGAGTCCTTCTCCACTTCCTGGCACGCTGCTGGCAGGCCTCCAGACAGTCGGCTTAGGACGCGAGGCCGCGCCCACCGCCTCTCTTAAAGGGGCAGCGTGCATCTTTTGAAATAGCTAATTAACCAATGGCTGCGCACTCAGTACTATATCTGGTCACTCCACCATTAAGGGAGTGCCGGAGCAACGTGTTCTATCATTGCTACATCCGGTTCTGTGCCTGTTCTGTCTGCGCTGCGTCTGCAGTCTCTGTGCTTCGCTGATACTGTTTGTCTCCTCAGATCATTGCTAACCCGTATCTGGCTAATCTGGACAATCTCGGCTATTACTGGCGCAAGTGTCATCCCGTTCCGCCATCAGCCATCCGTACCCGTGGACCGTGACAAGGTCACTGAAGCCAGCCTTCTACCATCCGTTCTGGACCAGGACCTTACCCTTCTCCGTCAAGAACTTTCCACGGATCAGTAAATACTTGTTACCCTTTTGGTCCCTCTGGGACAGCTGCCACGTGTCCGGGGTCTAACTGGAGGTAGCACCTGTGTCCTCCGGGTATTCCATTCTGGTCCTGTTCGAGGGGCCTTACTACGGGTACCCGGGCTCACTAGTTACGCCCCCTTCGGAGCCCCCCGGACCGCGGTCTCGAGGTTCCACATTAAAAAATAAAAACTAATGTGAACTTCACCACCTCTGCCTCCGCTTCCATTCGTTACAGATTGCTCCGGCCATGGAACCCGCTGGATCCCAGAGACCTCCGACCACGGATCTGTGCCAGGAGGTGGCCCGTTTGGGAGTTCAACAGGACAAGATCACGACTTATCTACGCAGCTTGTCTACCCGCATGGATTCCCTTGGGTCCTCGTCTGCACCTGACTCTTCTATCAATAATCAGGTACCAGTTCCCATGGCAAATCAAGGTCCCGTCTGGCGGCTCCTACCCGTTTCCAGGGTGATCCTACTCTGTGTCAAGGTTTCCTCAATCAGTGCACTCTACACTTCGAAACCTTGGGGCATATGTTTGCTTCTGACCGAGCCAAGGTGGGCTTCATCATGTCACACCTGGGAGGAGAAGCCCTCGCCTGGCTAAACCCGCTATGGGAGAGAGGGGATCCGGTGGTTAACGATCTTCAATCTTTCCTAGAGGCTTTTCGCAGGACTTTCGATGAACCTGGTCGTACCACTTCGACTGCCTCAGCTCTGCTCCGCCTGCGCCAAGGTACTCTCACGGTAGCTCAGTATGCTGTTAAATTCCGCACCTTCTCGTCTGAATTGTCGTGGAACAATGAGGCCCTGGTTGCTAACTTCTGGGAAGGCCTATCCGGAAGAATCAAGGATGAGCTGGCGGGACGGGACAGACCTACTCTCTTGGAAGAGCTAATATCCTTGGCAACCCGAATTGACCTGCGTTTTCAGGAGCGCTCCATGGAGATCAAGCGGGACAAAAGGTCCTATCACCTGGACTCTAGTTTGTACAAAACAGGTACTTCACCCTCCGCCTCCGAGGCCATGGAGGTGGACCATGTAAGTTTGGCCACCCGCCGCCGGGAGGCACGTCGCAAGGAGGGAAGTTGTTACTACTGCGGTAGTTCTGAACATTTGATTCATTTCTGTCCTAAAAAGTCGGGAAACTCCAGTGCCTAGGTCCGGTAGGAGGGGCCAACCTAGGTAAAGGCAGTCCTCTCCCTCTTTACACATCTCTGTCACCGTGTCCTATGGAGCAATAAAATTCTTCGAACACTGTCTACTGAATTCTGGAGCTGCAGGGAACTTCATCCAGCAGGCGGTTGTGGATCATTACCGCTTACCAGTCCAGCGTCTTCCTGATCTGTTACAGGTGTCCGCCGTGGATGGCAAACCGCTGACCGAGCCCGTCCAGTTTCAAACCGAGTTGGTGGAACTCCGGGTAGGTCTAATGCATACTGAACGAATGCGATTTTATGTATATCCTGGTTTATCCCATCCCATGCTTCTAGGTTTACCTTGGCTCCAGATGCATGAACCAGTCCTTAATTGGAAAACTGGAGAAGTTCTGCGTTGGGGAGATACCTGCATGAATCGTTGCTTAACCCGGATTCAACCTGTTTCGCCTCCAGTCCAGCCTGATACCCTGCCAGGGTTACCTTCCGCCTATTGGTCCTTCTCTGACGTCTTTGGGAAAAAAGAGGCTGAGAGACTACCTCCACACAGGTCGTATGACTGTCAGATAGAGCTTCTTCCAGGAGCATCACCCCCTCGCGGGAGAGTTTATCCTCTTTCACAGGCAGAGACTCAGGCCATGTCGGACTACATTCAAGAGAATTTGGCTAGAGGATTTATCCGAAAGTCATCGTCACCGGCAGGAGCTGGATTCTTCTTTGTAAAGAAAAAGGACGGATCCTTGCGGCCCTGCATTGACTATCGGGGTCTAAATCAAATCACGGTAAAAAACAGGTATCCATTGCCTCTTATTTCAGAGCTGTTTGATCGTCTCCGAGGGGCCAAGATCTTCACCAAATTGGACCTCAGAGGGGCCTACAACCTGATCCGAATCAGAGAGGGAGACGAATGGAAAACAGCCTTCAACACCCGTGACGGCCACTATGAATACCTGGTAATGCCATTCGGCCTAAGCAATGCACCTGCGGTTTTTCAGGAATTTGTTAATGACATTTTCAGGGACTTGCTCTATACTTGTGTCGTGGTTTACCTGGACGATATTTTGATTTTTTTCTGCTGACTTGACGTCACACCGGAGGCAAGTACGCCTGGTCTTACAAAGACTGAGAGAGAACAGGCTCTATGCCAAATATGAGAAATGCCTCTTTGAGCAGTCCTCTTTGCCTTTCCTTGGGTACATTGTATCTTCCACAGGATTAAAGATGGATCCGGAGAAGTTGTCTGCAGTTCTCAACTGGCCTCGTCCGTCTGGGCTAAAAGCCATAAAAAGGTTCCTCGGATTCGGATTGCCAATTACTACCGGCAATTCATTCCACACTTTTCCACCCGAGTGGCTCCAATCACAGCCTTAACCCGGAAAGGTGTAAACTCTAAGGAATGGTCCTCCGAGGCAGAAGAGGCCTTTGTTTCTCTCAAAAAAGCCTTCGCTTCCGCACCCGTTCTCCATCGTCCTAATTCTAGTGAGCAATTTTTTCTTGAAGTTGACGCTTCTTCCATAGGTGCAGGAGCAGTTCTGACCCAGAAGTCGTCTACCGGGCGGATGATCTCGTGTGGTTTTTTTTCCAAGGTTTTTTCTCCTGCAGAAAGGAACTACTCTGTCGGTGATCGCGAACTGTTGGCCATCAAATTGGCTCTGGAAGAATGGAGACATCTTCTTGAAGGAGCTCATCACCAGGTAATCATATTCACTGATCATAAAAACCTTGCCTATCTCCAATCTGCTTTAAGACTGAATCCCCGTCAGGCCCGTTGGGCATTATTTTTTGCCCGTTTCAATTTTGTACTTCATTTCCGTCCAGCTGACAAGAATATCAAGGCAGATGCACTCTCTAGGGCTTTCTTGCCTCCTGAACTGGAGGAGGAACCTCAGCACATTATTGAACCTTCTAGGTTAGTCTCTGTTGCCTCCACTGATCTGGCCCGGCTTCCTCCTGGGAAGACTTTCGTGTCTGCTTCTGACCGTACTCGTGTTCTGCGCTGGGGTCATTCTTCTAAGTTGGCTGGCCATGCTGGTCAGAAAAAGACGCAGCAACTCATCTCCCGGTATTACTGGTGGCCTACCATGGTCAAGGATATCCAGGAGTTCGTCGCAGCATGTCCTTCATGTGCTCGTAACAAAACTGTTAAACATCTACCAGCCGGCAGGCTTCTGCCTCTTCCGATTCCGTCCGCTCCCTGGCAGCACATCGCGATGGATTTCATCACGGATCTTCCCATCTCTTCTGGCTGCTCAGTGGTATGGGTTGTGGTGGACCGCTTCTCTAAAATGGCTCACTTCGTTCCGCTATCTGGCCTCCCGTCTGCTCCAGAACTGGCCACTCACTTCATCCAGCACATCTTTCGTCTACATGGATTTCCTCTCCACATCGTGTCCGACAGGGGCGTCCAGTTCACCTCTAAGTTCTGGAGAGGACTCTGTAAAATGGTAAAAATTGAACTAGATTTTTCTTCTGCATATCATCCCCAGTCTAATGGGCAAGTGGAGAGGATCAATCAAATCCTGGCTGGATACCTGTGTCACTTCGTCAACGCTCATCATAATGACTGGGTAGAATTACTGCCCTGGGCGGAATTCTCCTACAACAATCAAGTAAGTGAATCTTCTGGAAAGTCTCCCTTTCAGATTGTGTTTGGACTGCAACCCGGAATTCCTCTTCCTGTCTCGGGATTGTCGGATGTTCCGGCAGTCGATACCTTGTCAAAGAATTTCTCGGACATTTGGAGAGAGACCAGGTCGGCTTTGGAGAAAGCTTCTCAACGTATGAAAACGCATGCGGACAAAAGACGTTTGGAGGCTCCCATCTTTCGTCCAGGAGACAAGGTATGGCTCTCCTCCAAGTACATCCGTCTGAAGTTACCATCATACAAATTGGGTCCTCGTTTCATTGGTCCCTTTGAAGTTTTGAGACAGATCAACCCGGTCTCTTATAAACTGAAATTGCCAAATTCTCTAAGAGTACCTAAGTCCTTTCATGTTTCCCTCCTCAAACCAGTAGTGTTGAGTTCCTTTTTTAAGGACCCGGGTACCACTCCTGATTCGGTCTCTGAGGATGATGTTTTTGAGGTAAAACATATCTTGGCCTCTAAGCGAGTAAGAGGTAGGATCTATTACCTGGTGGACTGGAGGGGTTTTGGTCCTGAGGAGAGGTCTTGGGAGCCTAAAGAGAACATCCAGGCTCCTCTTCTTCTTAAAAGATTTCACGCAGGCTTGAAAAACAGGGGGAGTAAAGAGGGGGATACTGTTACACCCGGTCCCAGCGCTGGCTCTGCACTCCGTTCTGCTCACTCACCTGTTCCTCGGGCTGTCCCTCTGCGGCGGTCTGTGCGTGGGCTGGGGTCTCCTGTCCCATCTGCTCTCCGGCGTCCTGAGTCCTTCTCCACTTCCTGGCACGCTGCTGGCAGGCTCAGACAGTCGGCTTAGGACGCGAGGCCGCGCCCACCGCCTCTCTTAAAGGGGCAGCGTGCATCTTTTGAAATAGCTAATTAACCAATGGCTGCGCACTCAGTACTATATCTGGTCACTCCACCATTAGGGGAGTGCCGGAGCAACGTGTTCTATCATTGCTACATCCGGTTCTGTGCCTGTTCTGTCTGCGCTGCGTCTGCAGTCTCTGTGCTTCGCTGATACTGTTTGTCTCCTCAGATCATTGCTAACCCGTATCTGGCTAATCTGGACAATCTCGGCTATTACTGGCGCAAGTGTCATCCCGTTCCGCCATCAGCCATCCGTACCCGTGGACCGTGACAAGGTCACTGAAGCCAGCCTTCTACCATCCGTTCTGGACCAGGACCTTACCCTTCTCCGTCAAGAACTTTCCACGGACTCAGTAAATACTTGTTACCCTTTTGGTCCCTCTGGGACAGCTGCCACGTGTCCGGGGTCTAACTGGAGGTAGCACCTGTGTCCTCCGGGTATTCCATTCTGGTCCTGTTCGAGGGGCCTTACTACGGGTACCCGGGGCTCACTAGTTACGCCCCCTTCGGAGCCCCCGGACCGCGGTCTCGAGGTTCCACATTAAAAAGTAAAAACGAATGTGAACTTCACCACCTCTGCCTCCGCTTCCATTCGTTACAGGACGTAAGTCTTGTCTTTAAGAATGGTGTGTGGATTCAGGGACAACGCCTGTATATTCCTGAAACAGTCAGATTGAGAGTATTGCAACTCATCCACGATTCCAAGATAGCCGGGCATAGGGGAATTCTAAAGACACAAGAATTTCTTTCTCGTTTCTTTTGGTGGCCCACTTACAGGAAAGATGTTTTAAACTATGTCACTTCATGTGAAGTCTGTGCAAGATGCAAAACACCTCGCTCCTCACCAACTGGTCTGTTACAACCTCTTCCCACCCCGTCCCGCCCGTGGGGATCCATTTCTATGGACTTCATTATGGAGTTACCAACCTCTCAAGGGAAGAACACCATTCTAGTGGTGGTTGATCGTCTAACAAAGGCAGCTCATTTTATCCCTTGTGTCGGCTTACCCACTGCAAAACAGACATCAGACTTGATGATTAAGAATGTGTTTCGCTTACATGGAGTACCGGATGAGGTCATTTCGGATAGAGGGGTGCAATTCACTTCAAGGTTTTGGCAAAATTTCTGTGCCGCATTGGACATTAAAGTAAACCTTTCTTCTGCTTTTCATCCCCAGACTAATGGACAGACAGAACGAACCAATCAGACCCTGGAGCAGTATCTCCGCTGCTTTATCTGCCACCTACAAGATGATTGGGTGGATCTACTTCCACTGGCTGAGTTCTCTTATAATAACTCTCAGAGCGCCTCCACTAAGCAGTCTCCTTTTTACTGCAATCTAGGTTATCATCCTAACATTCTACCTCGATTTCCCATAGATACGCCCTTGCCGGCAGTGGCTGAAAGAATCACTTCTTTACAAAAGAATATGGATCTTCTAAAGGAAAATCTAGAATTGGCTCAGGAAAGGTACAAGAAAGCAGCAGATAAATTTCGTAAACCTGCACCAGCTTTCAAGGTAGGAGATTTGGTCTGGCTGTCAACCAGAAATCTTAAAATAAAGATTCCATCGTCTAAATTGGGACATAAGTACATTGGACCTTATAAGATCAGTAAGATTATAAGTGCTGTTGCTTGTCGTCTTCAACTGCCCAGAACTATGAGAATCCACCCTGTCTTTCATGTATCCCTACTAAAGGCTGCAACACCCAATACGTTTCCTGGACGCTCTTCTCCTTGCCCTGACCCAGTGCTGGTCGATGGTCAGGAAGAATTTATGGTGGAAAGGATTCTAGATTCCAGGTTGTACAGAAATCAGTTGCAATATTTGATTAAATGGTAGGGCTACCCAGTGGAGGACAAACTCATGGGAACCAGTCAATAATGTAAATGCTCCTCGCCTGCTCCGCCAGTTTCATCAGAGGTACCCTGACAAGCCTGGTCTGAGGTCAACCGGAGGTTGTCCTTAAGGGGGGAGTAGTGTAAGGTTCTTTGTCTCTTTTGACATGTTCCTTGAAACTCAGTTTTCCGTTGGCCATTTTGCTTTCTTTCTTTCTGCAGCTCTTGCCCTCAGTTAATATGGAGTTTCCAGTTTTCATGTTCCCGCCCTGATTCTCTCCTCTTGCTTCTTAAGCAGCCTCAGCTGAACAATCAGTGCTCCTGAATCAAGCCTCAGTCAGCCTGTGACCTGACTCCTGGAAACCTAGGATTTTGGACTCCAGCTATTTCCTACTGAGGAACTTTGGAACACTTTTGGACTCTGGAAACCTGCTGTCTGGTGAATCCATGTTTGCAGAGGAATTACGGTACAGAGAAGAGATCCTGAACCTGCTTGGAGAGTTATTGTAGAGCTTGAAGTTACTCTGGCCTGCTGTGTTCTCCTGCCTCTGTTCCTGCAAACTGTGTGACCTTTTCTGCATGCTTGTATGAAGTAATACAAGTCATTTCATTTCAACCTATGTCTCCTGTGTTTTCCTCGCACCCAAGCACAAGACGCTATAGGAACTGTACACTATACATGACACACAGATGTCGCTTTGGACAATAAATGTGATGATAGGGAACGACTTTATTTATGCAAATGATCTGTTGTTCTTTTTTGCCCACGTTAATCTCTATGTGGAGGAATGGATTATTGATTCTATATGCTTAATAAATGTGTAATGTATATCCTTCACATATGCCAATTAGTATTTTGATGTTGCACAAATAGTTTTGTTCTTTCATCATGAAGCACTTCGTTTATTCATTTTTACCATGGAGTTGGCTTATTCTATCCACTCAGAGGCGTGATCTCCCTTTGGTATCATAATGTGCTTGTGCGCACTATATGGCAGGTGAGGTGCCCTAGTGCGCCTGCGCGGTTTCGCGCTTGATCAATGCATCATCTTGTCAGCTGATGTTGGCCTGATGACTCTGCCTTGTGACGTGGACGTGCATGGTTTTCTAGTGACACCTCGTGCCGATTGGACGAGGCGTTTGCTGAGCTCCAGGTGCGCTTGCGCGAGGTTAGTGGAGCCTGTGCACAACATGTGACTACATGACGCGTTACGACTTGGGAGCGTCTTCAATCGAGGTATCTGGCCTCTTTATTATAATATGAGTGACAGGATTGGTGTTTCTATGGACGCCGATATGCCCATAATGAAAGGAGTTCTGTGATTGGATCTATTTCGCTGCATGAATTTTTTGGCGCTTTCTTTTTCTGACTTTATGACTGGATCCTGATAGGGCAAGTAGGTGGTTTATAGCAGCATACTAACTAGTGATTGGCAGATGGTTTCCATAGAGATGACTATGCTGTCTTCCTAGTTGTTATTGTCAGAATGATTTGCTTTAAATCTGTGTGAATTGATAACATTTTTTATTGTGTATATTATAGAGTTATGCTTTGTGATAAACATGGACCCTGTACATAACCGATGTCTGTTATTTATCATTTTTGTATGTTTTTTAATGTGGGATGTGGCTGCATGGTGATTGGATCTGGTTGTAGCTCCACACTATTTAATGCCCACCCTTTGCACTGCTATGCATACTTGACAAAGATCCAACTTGGATTGAAACGTTGTATTGCATTATGGTGGAATAAAGTTTTTCCTTTGACTAATTCACCTGGCTGAAGCGCTGTGCCTCTATTTCCTGCTGTACTCTGCTGTCAAGGCAGGAAGAGGAGGAGGGTGACTCTCAGGGTGAGGAGTGGGAGAACAGAGATGATGATGATGAGGTAGTAGATCACACTTGGTGTAAACCCAAAGGCATGCAGCAGAGTAGCTCAGTAGAGGAGGAAGAAGAGGAGGTTACGTAGACACAGAATTATGTAACCATGACAACCAATGCATCCTGAGGCCCAACTCTGGCAGTGGACAGCAGCGTTCGCAGTTTTGCAATTGCCTAGCTTGGGTCTTTTTTTGATACTGGAAAAAAATCTAAAAAATCATGTTATCTGTCAACTTTTTTAAAACAACATTAGTAGAGTAAAAAAAATGAAATAATTTCAGTACTACATGCATGACCTGGCACATGCATGTTCAACATGCGTTAATCTGGTAATGTCAGTGTGCTAAAATGCAGACTAGCGGGCCTCGCCAACCACCGTCCACCTCATCAACCATATCTTCTGATTCTTCCTCCTCCCTCACCATGGCAAGTGTTGTCACACAGGTCTTCAGCCAAAGAACCTCCACTTGTTTACCCCCTACAGTTTGGTGACCGAGAGCCTGTCAGCTGATACGGAATTGGACATGCCTGCTGTTTTTGACTGATCTTACATACTAAGCACACCCCATCTTTCTCAATCCACCGTAACATCTCCTCGGATGGTTCATCACCCAATCGTGTAATTGTATGGACGACAGGGGCCAGCTGAGAGCTATTCGCTACAAAGATCACAGCGCTTGTTTCTGTATGACTCATGGCCTGTGATCTCTGTGATTATTGCATAGCCACGCCAATCTGATGGCCACGGAAAGGCAGCCTCTCCTCCTTATGGATACAGACAGTTTCTGAAAGCTGATGACCGTCACAGTCCCCTCAGTACCAGTTGGTCAGTCACCATTACTTGTCTAAGATGTGCCTGCACTACAGCAACAAGTTGCAGACAACATCACCCGTTCCCTGAAAAATTCTCTCTGCCTGGCTGCATTTCAACAATGACACCTGGATGAGCAAGCATGGACAGGGGGTTACATCTAGATCAGTGGTCCCCAACCTTTTTTGCACCAGGGACCGGCTTCAAGCAAGACCATTCTTCCATGGCCCGGCAGGGCGGGGATGGAGGTGTGGCAGGGGTGGGGCTTTGGTCATAAGGGGGCGGGGCTATGGACGGGGTTGTAGTTTAGTAGTAGTGCATTCTTATCTTATATACAAGGCTCTGCTCCCACCCTCTTATACATGGCTCCGCTCCCACCCTATATACATGGCTCCTCTCCCACCCTATTACATGGCTCCTCTCCCACCCTATATACATGGCTCCGCTCCCACCCTTATACATGGCTCCTCTCCCACCCTATATACATGGCTCCTCTCCCACCCTATACACATGGCTCCTCTCCACCCTATATACATGGCTCCTCTCCCACCCTATATACATGGCTCCTCTCCCACCCTATATACATGGCTCTGCACCCTCCCTGTATACAAGGCTCCGCTCCCACCCTCTTATACATGGCTCCTCTCCCACCCTATATACATGGCTCCTCTCCCACCCTATATACATGGCTCTGCACCTCCCTGTATACAAGGCTCCGCTCCCACCCTCTTATACATGGCTCCGCTCCCACCCTGTATACAAGGCTCCTCTCCCACCCTATATACAAGGCTCTGATCCCACCCTATATACATGGCTCCTCTCCCACCCTATATACAAGGCTCTGATCCCACCCTATATACATGGCTCCTCTCCCACCTATATACAAGGCTCCGCTCCCACCCTCTTATATATGGCTCCTCTCCCACCCTCCCTGTATACAAGGCTCCTCTCCCACCCTCTATACATGGCTCAGCTCCCACCCTATATACAAGGGTCCGCTCCCACCCTCATATACATGGCTCCGCTCCCACCCTGTATACAAGGCTCCGCTCCCACCCTCTTATACATGGCTCCTGTCCACCCTCTTATATATGGCTCCTCTCCCACCCTGTATACAAGGCTCTGCTCCCACCCTCTTATACATGGCTCCGCTCCCACCCTCTTATATATGGCTCCTCTCCCACCCTGTATACAAGGCTCTGCTCCCACCTCTTATACATGGCTCCGCTCCCACCCTGTATACAAGGCTCTGCTCCCACCCTCTTATACATGGCTCCGCTCCCACCCTCTTATATATGGCTCCTCTCCCACCCTGTATACAAGGCTCCGCTCTCACCCTCTTATACATGGCTCCGCTCCCACCCTCTTATATATGGCTCCTCTCCCACCCTATATACATGGCTCCGCTCCCACCCTATATACATGGCTCCGCTCCCACCCTATATACATGGCTCCTCTCCCACCCTATATACATGGCTCCTCTCCCACCCTATATACAAGGCTCCGCTCCCACCCTATATACATGGCTCTGCTCCCACCCTCTTATACATGGCTCTGCTCCCACCCTATATATATGGCTCCTCTCCCACCCTATATACAAGGCTCCTCTCCCACCCTATATACATGGCTCCGCTCCCATCCTATATACATGGCTCCTCTCCCACCCTATATACATGGCTCCTCTCCCACCCTCTTATACATGGCTCCGCTCCCACCCTATATACATGGCTCTGCTCCCACCCTATATACATGGCTCTGCTCCCACCTATATACATGGCTCCTCTCCCACCCTATATACATGGCTCTGCTCCCACCCTATATACATGGCTCCTCTCCCACCCTATATACATGGCTCCTCTCCCACCCTATATACATGGCTCCTCTCCCATCCTATGTACAAGGCTCCGCTCCCACCCTATATACATGGCTCCTCTCCCACCCTATATACATGGCTCCTCTCCCACCCTATATACATGGCTCCTCTCCCACCCTATATACATGGCTCTGCTCCCACCCTATATACATGGCTCCTCTCCCATCCTATGTACAAGGCTCCGCTCCCACCCTATATACATGGCTCCTCTCCCACCCTATATACATGGCTCCTCTCCCACCCTATATACATGGCTCCTCTCCCACCCTATATACATGGCTCCTCTCCCACCCTATATACATGGCTCCTCTCCCATCCTATATATATGGCTCCTCTCCCACCCTATATACATGGCTCCTCTCCCACCCTATATACATGGCTCTGCTCTCACCCTCTTATACATGGCTCCTCTCCCACCCTATATACATGGCTCCTCTCCCATCCTATATATATGGCTCCTCTCCCACCCTATATACATGGCTCCTCTCCCACCCTATATACATGGCTCTGCTCTCACCCTCTTATACATGGCTCCTCTCCCACCCTATATACATGGCTCCTCTCCCATCCTATATATATTGGCTCCGCTCCCACCCTGTATACATGGCTCCTCTCCCATCCTATATATATGGCTCCTCTCCCACCCTATATACATGGCTCCTCTCCCACCCTATATACATGGCTCTGCTCCCACCCTATATACATGGCTCCTCTCCCACCCTATATACATGGCTCCTCTCCCACCCTATATACATGGCTCCTCTCCCACCCTATATACATGGCTCTGCTCCCACCCTATATACATGGCTCCTCTCCCATCCTATGTACAAGGCTCCGCTCCCACCCTATATACATGGCTCCTCTCCCACCCTATATACATGGCTCCTCTCCCACCCTATATACATGGCTCCTCTCCCACCCTCTTATACATGGCTCCTCTCCCACCCTATATACATGGCTCCTCTCCCACCCTATATACATGGCTCCTCTCCACCCTATATACATGGCTCCGCTCCCACCCTATATACATGGCTCCTCTCCCATCCTATATACATGGCTCCTCTCCCACCCTATATACATGGCTCCTCTCCCACCCTATGTACAAGGCTCCGCTCCCACCCTCTTATACATGGCTCCTCTCCCACCCTCTTATACATGGCTCCTCTCCCACCCTATATACATGGCTCCTCTCCCACCCTATATACATGGCTCCTCTCCCACCCTATATACATGGCTCCTCTCCCACCCTATATACATGGCTCCTCTCCCACCCTATATACATTACTCCGCTCCCACCCTCTTATACATGGCTCCTCTCCCACCCTATATACATGGCTCCTCTCCCACCCTATATACATGGCTCCTCTCCCACCCTGTATACATGGCTCCTCTCCCACCCTATATACATGGCTCCTCTCCCACCCTATGTACAAGGCTCCGCTCCCACCCTCTTATACATGGCTCCTCTCCCACCCTCTTATACATGGCTCCTCTCCCACCCTATATACATGGCTCCTCTCCCACCCTATATACATGGCTCCTCTCCCACCCTATGTACAAGGCTCCGCTCCCACCCTCTTATACATGGCTCCTCTCCCACCCTCTTATACATGGCTCCTCTCCCACCCTATATACATGGCTCCTCTCCCACCCTATATACATGGCTCCTCTCCCACCCTATATACATGGCTCCTCTCCCACCCTATATACATGGCTCCTCTCCCACCCTATATACATTACTCCGCTCCCACCCTCTTATACATGGCTCCTCTCCCACCCTATATACATGGCTCCTCTCCCACCCTATATACATGGCTCCTCTCCCACCCTATATACATGGCTCCGCTCCCACCCTATATACATGGCTCCTCTCCCATCCTATATACATGGCTCCTCTCCCACCCTATATACATGGCTCCTCTCCCACCCTCTTATACATGGCTCCTCTCCCACCCTCTTATACATGGCTCCTCTCCCACCCTATATACATGGCTCCTCTCCCATCCTATATACAAGGCTCTGCTCCCACCCTATATACATGGCTCCTCTCCCACCCTATATACATGGCTCCTCTCCCACCCTATATACAAGGCTCTGCTCCCACCCTATATACATGGCTCCTCTCCCACCCTGTATACAAGGCTCCGCTCCCACCCTATATACATGGCTCCTCTCCCACCCTATATACATGGCTCCTCTCCCACCCTATATACAAGGCTCTGCTCCCACCTCTTATACATGGCTCCTCTCCCACCCTATATACAAGGCTCTGCTCCCACCCTATATACATGGCTCCGCTCCCACCCTCGTATACATGGCTCCTCTCCCACCCTATATACAAGGCTCTGCTCCCACCCTATATACATTACTCCGCTCCCACCCTCTTATACATGGCTCCTCTCCCACCCTATATACAAGGCTCTGCTCCCACCCTATATACAAGGCTCTGCTCCCACCCTCTTATACATGGCTCCTCTCCCACCCTATATACAAGGCTCTGCTCCCACCCTATATACATTACTCCGCTCCCACCCTCTTATACATGGCTCCTCTCCCACCCTATATACATGGCTCCTCTCCCACCCTATATACATGGCTCCTCTCCCACCCTGTATACATGGCTCCTCTCCCACCCTATATACATGGCTCCTCTCCCACCCTATGTACAAGGCTCCGCTCCCACCTCTTATACATGGCTCCACTCCCACCCTGTATACAAGGCTCCGCTCCCACCCTATATACATGGCTCCTCTCCCATCCTATATACATGGCTCCTCTCCCACCCTATATACATGGCTTCTCTCCCACCCTCTTATACATGACTCCGCTCCCACCCTATATACATGACTCCTCTCCCACCCTATATACATGGCTCTGCTCCCACCCTATATACATGGCTCCTCTCCCATCCTCTTATACATGGCTCCTCTCCCATCCTATATATGGCTCCTCTCCCACCCTATATACATGGCTCTGCTCTCACCCTCTTATACATGGCTCCACTCCCACCCTATATACATGGCTCCTCTCCCACCCTATATACATGGCTCCGCTCCCACCCTGTATACAAGGCTCCGCTGCCACCCTCTTATACATGGCTCCGCTCCCACCCTCTTATACAAGGCTCCGCTCCCACCCTATATACAAGGCTCCGCTCCCACCCTATATACAAGGCTCCGCTCCCACCCTCTTATACATGGCTCTGCTCCCACCCTATATACATGGCTCCGCTCCCACCCTATATACAAGGCTCCGCTCCCACCCTATATACAAGGCTCCGCTCCCACCCTATATACAAGGCTCCGCTCCACCCTCTTATACATGGCTCTGCTCCCACCCTATATACATGGCTCTGCACCCTCCCTCTTATACATGGCTCCTCTCCCACCCTATATACATGGCTCCTCTCCCACCCTATATACATGGCTCTGCACCCTATATACATGGCTCCTCTCCCACCCTATATACATGGCTCCTCTCCCACCCTATATACATGGCTCCTCTCCCGCCCTATATACAAGGCTCCTCTCCCACCCTATATACATGGCTCCGCTCCCACCCTCCCTGTATACAAGGCTCCGTCCCACCCTCTTATACATGGCTCTGCTCCCACCCTATATACATGGCTCCTCTCCCACCCTCTTATACATGGCTCCTCTCCCACCCTATATACATGGCTCCTCTCCCACCCTATATACATGGCTCTGCACCCTATATACATGGCTCCTCTCCCACCCTATATACATGGCTCCTCTCCCACCCTATATATGTGTCGACCCGCCACCACAATTGTGGATTACCAGGGCAATGGGGTACTCAGAGCCGAGCCCGTAGAAGTCTATGGGGTTTGTCACAGGTAGCGGTGGCTCGGTCTGTGGCCCTGGCGGTCTGGCGTATGTTGGGGGGGGATATTTACAGGGGATTTGATTTATATACAGTTCGTGACGCCACCTGTAGTCTCTGGTAATTTGTACCAGCGCTGCTGTAGATCTCTGAGGGGATGGTGAGGCAGCTAGATGTCGGGTCCCCTACAGGTAGGACTCTTCCCTCAGGTCGGTAGTTAAAGCAGGGTTGTGCAGGCATGCAAGTAAATAACTCAGTCTCACACGGTCAGCGTCTTTCCATACCTTTACTTGTAAGATGGTAAGGCAGGTTCCAGGGAGGCTGATCCAAGGAGAATGTATTTCGAGATAGCAGCTGGACAAGTTAGGGGCCTCCTTTACTTTCACAACGATGAGTCCAACCAGCATGAAGCGTAGTTCCCTCTATAACTCCAGCTATTCCAAAGCTGTACTGCCCAGTCAGTTTTGTGGTCGGAGCCTTCCTGTGAGAGAGCTGAATTCCTATTCTTGCTGATCAGGCTCAAGGTCCTCACTCCCCCTGACCCCAGTTACGTACCGACTATTTAGGGGCTGCTTTCCGCGACCTAAGGTCCGATAAGCCTCGGTTTTCTTACCACTAAGCTTGAAACTATAGTGATCCTTCGGTCCCCAGTGACCGGTAACAACGTGCAGGACTTCTCCAATCCAAAAGCACTTTTAAATATATCTTCCACTGTGCCTTTCGCCTTGTCCACGCTTGTAGCATAAACACTCACACTTGCAAAAAGTCATATAATCACTCCCTTCTCTTCCTTCCTTCAGAGTTAGTTACCAGACTCTCAGTTATCCACTAGGCAGGAGCACGTCTCTGAACCTTTCACTGTCCTTGAGACAGGAGACTGAAGTATTTCTGTACTAAACTCTTCTTTCTTTATCAATGTCTTCAAGTGAGGTACAGCTCTGACCAGGCTGAGGTGATCTATATCTCGCCCTTACTGGCCTCCACTTGCTGAACTGCTGATAGAACCAAGCTGGACTGCTTCCTCCCTCCAAGTCCCAGCTAGACTCCACACGTCTGCTCTGTCCGAGGACAGGAAACTGACTACTCTAATCACTCAACGCATACACATTGACCACTCCCTCACAAGTGACTACACTACCCTAAGGGTGTGTCTAGTGTATGTTGAGTGAATGGGTATTGAGCATTAAACTGCTATCTCTCCACACATTCTCCAGGGTACTGCGTGTGCCTTCACACCAGGGCTACACATTCCCCCATGGTAAAAGACAGCACTCCCGGGCTGTAAAATACAAAGAGACAGTTTTGTTTATGCATGAAAACATCAACATTAAACAGTAATTCGTCCCATCCGGGAGGTAAGGATGTCTTGAACGTTGCAAACAAAACATTGAATATAGACAAATACAAAAGTATTAAGGCATCAATACATTCAACAAATATACAGTATTCTTGTGAAGGACCCGCACCAAACCTTCAACGTGGGTCCTGGGTGGGCTGCAGGACATCCGATTGCAGACCTCACTCAGTGCCACACCACACGGGTTTTTGTATTCAGAGGTAGTTGTGATGGTTTTATGTAAAACCAAGATAAAGCACCGAAGCGCAACTATATACAAATAAGTTCTGGGCTGGCATAGTCCTCAACCTCAAAGTCCATTGTAAACAAGACATATTATATCACATTATAATAATAATAAAGTGCAAAACTTTTTATCTGTTTACCCAGCCGGGCATTCTACTGTTGGCAATATATAAATATATTATATATGTGGTTGGACCCCATGTTGTGAAAGTAAAGGAGGCCCCTAATTTGTCCAGCTGCTATCCCGAAAAAAATCCCCTTTTGGATCACCTCCCGGGAAAACCTGCCTAATCTTAAATAAAAAAAGGAAAGACCGCCGTGTGAGACGATTATTTACTTGCATGCCTGCACAACCTGTTTTAAAACTACCGACCTGAGGAGAGTCCTACCTGTAGGGGACCCGACATCTAGTGCCTCACCATCCCCTCAGAGTCTACAGCGCGCTGGTACAAATTACCAGAGACTACAGGGTGGCGTCACGAACTGTATAAAATCAAATCCCCTGAAAAAATCCCCCCCAACATACGCCAGACCCCCAGGGCCCCGACCGAGCACCGCTACCCCCGTGACAAACCCCATAGACTTCACGGGCTCGGCTCTTTATACCCCTTGCACTGGTAATCAAATTGTGGTTGCGGGGGCGACACATATTGGGTGGGGAGGACCTGTATATAGGGTGGAGAGGGGGCCATGTATATAGGGGGCAGAGCCATGTATATAGGGTGGGAGAGGAGCCCTGTATTAGGGTGGGAAGGAGCCATGTAAAGAGGGTGGAGAGGACAAAGTATATAGGGTGGGAAACAGAGCATGTATAAGAGGGTGGGAGCGGAGACCTTGGAACAGGGGGGGTGGGAGCGGAGCCATGATATGGGGGAGAGGAGCCTTGTTAAAGGGCGGAGAGAGCTGTTAAAGGGTTTGGGGGAGGGCCATGAAAATGGTGGGGAGAGGGGGCCATGTATATGGTCAAGCCATGTATATAGGTGGGAGGGAGCCATGTAAATAGGGTTTGGGGGAGGAGCCATGTATAAGAGGAGGGTGCAGAGCCCTGTATATAGGGTGGGAGCAAGCCATTATAAAAGGGGGGAGCGGAGCCTGTTATAGGGTGGGGCGGAAACCTTGTAATTTGGTGGAGCGGAGCCTTGTATAAAGGGTGGAGCGGAGCCATGTATATAGGGTGGAGCAGAGCCATGATAAGAGGGTGGGAGCGGGCCTTGTAATAGGGAGCCCGGGGCCCTTTTATAAAGGGTGGGAGCGGACCTGATAAGAGGGTGGGGGCGGAGCCCTGAAAAAAAGGGTGGCAGCGGACCTGTTCCCGGGTGGGGAAACGGAGCCATGAAAAATAGGGTGGGAGAGGAGCCATGTAAATAGGGTGGGAGTGGAGCCATGTATAAGAGGGTTGAGCAAGCCATGGAAAAGGGGGGGAGAGGAGCCCCTATATAAGATGGGAGAGGAGCCATGTATAAGAGGATGGGAGAGGAGCCATGTAAAAGGGTGAGCAGAGCCAGGGATATAGGTGGTGAGGAGTCATGTATATAGGGTGGGAGCCGGAGTCAGTTAAGAGGGGGGAGAGAAGCCATGTATTAGGTGGGAGAAAGGGGAAAGTATATGGATGGGAAGGACCATGTATATAGGGAGGGAGGGCTTGTATAAAAGGGTGGGAGTGGAGCCCTGTAAAAAGAGGGTGGGAGCGGAGCCTTGAAAATAGGGTGGGAAGAAAACATGTATATAGGGTGGGAGAGGAGCCATGTATACAAAGGGGGGGAGAGGAGCCGTATATAGGTGGGAGAGGACCCGTTTTAGGGTGGAGAGGGGCCCTGTTAAAGGGTGGGAGCGAGTAATGTATATAGGGTGGGAGCAGAGCCTGTATATGGGGGGGAGAGGGCCATGTATAAAGGGTGGGGCAGAGCCCTTTTATATAGGTGGGGGCAGAGCCTTGTATATGGGTGGGGAGGAGCCATGTATAAAAAGGGTGGGGGGGAGTAATGTATATAGGGTGGAGCAGAAACCTTGTATATAGGGTGGGAGGGGGAGCCATGTATACGAGGTGGAGCGGAGCATGTTTATAGGGTGGGACAGGCCTTGTATAAAAAGGGGGGAGAGGAAACCATGTATAAGAGGGTGGGAGCAGAGCCCTTTAAAATTTGGGTGGGAAGGAGCCATGTATAAAGGGGGGGAGGACCATGATAAGGGTGGGAGCGGCCTTGTATACAGGGTTGAAAAGGAGCCATGAATAGGGTGGGGAGAGCCTTGTATAAAAGGGTGGGAGAGGAGCCATGGGGGATATAGGGTGGGAGAGGGGCCATATAGGGGGAGCGAGCCTGTATATAGGATGGAAGCCATGTATTAGGGTGGAGAGGAGCATGTATAAAGGGTTGGAGAGGAGCCCTGTAAAGAGGGTGGGAGAGGAGCCATGTAAATAGGTGGGAGAGGAGCCATAATAAAGGGGGGGAGAGGAGCCAGTAAATAGGGTGGGAGCCGGGGAAACCGATATAGGGTGGGAGAGGACCATGTATAAAAGGGGGGAAGGACCATTTTAGGGTGGGAAGGAAACCATGTATACGGTGGGAGGGACTTATAAGAGGGGAAAGAGCCAGTATAAGGGGAGAGGAGCCCTGTAATAAGGGTGGGGAGGAGCCATTAAAATAGGTGGGAAGACCATGTAAAAATAGGTGGGAGGTAGCCATTATAAAAGGGGAGAGAAACCCATGTAATAGGTGGGAGAGGAGCCATGTAAAAAAAAAGAGGGTGGGAGGGAGCCATTAAAAGGTGGGAGAGAGCCATGTATATAGGGTGGGAAAAGGACCATATATAGGGTGGAGGAGCCATGGTATAAAATGGAGAGAACCATGTAAATATGGTGGAAGGGCCCCTGTAATAGGGGGGGAGAGGAGCCATATATTAGGTGGAAGGAGCCAGTAAAAGGGGGGGAGGGAGCCGTATGGAATGGGGGAGGGGCCCCTGTTAAAGGGTGGGAGAGGACCCTGTAAAAATAGGGTGGAGAGGAGCCATGTATAAAGGGGGGAGGGAGCCTTTAATAGGTGGGAGAGGAAACATGGTTTAAAAAGGGTGGGAGCTAGCCTGAAATAGGTGGGGGGGGAGCAGTAATAGGGTGGGAAGGAGCCATGTATATAGGGTGGGAAGCGCCCTGTATATAGGAGGGGAGCAAGCCAAAATAAGGGGGAGAAAGGGGCCATGTAAAATAGGGTGGGAGAGGCCTTATATAGTTGGGAAAGGCCATGTATAAGGGGGGGAAACGGACCAATTATAGGGAAAAATGAGAGAGCCAATTATAGGTGTGAGAGAGCCATATAGAGAGGGGAAGCGAGCCAAGTAAATAGGGGGGGGAAGGACCTGTATAAAAGGGTGGGAGAGGACCATATATTAGTGGGAGAAGCCCGTATAAGGGGGGAAGGAGCCATGTAAAAGGGTGGAGCGAGCCTGTATAAAGGGTGGGAGGGAGCCATTATATAGGGGGGGGAGGGAGCCAAATAAGGTGGGAGGGAGCCCTTTATAAAGGTGGGAGAGGAGCCAGTATAAAGGGTGGGAGAAGGAGCCAAGAATAAAGGTGGGAAAAGGAGCCCTGTATATAGGGTGGGAGGGAAACCTGTATCAGGGGGGAGCGGGGCCTTTTAATAGGGGGGAGAGGAGCCATGTATAAAGGGGGGGAGGAGCCATGTATATAGGGGTGGAGGGAGCCCCCTTTTTAAAGGGTGGGGGAGGAGCCATTATATAGTTTGGGGGAGGAGCCTTGTATACAGGTGAAGGACCATATAAAGGGGGAGGGGAGCCTTAATACAGGAGGGGGGCAGAGCCATGTTAATAGGGTGGGAGGGAGCCATGTATAAGGGGGGGAGGGGAAACCCATGTAAAAGGGTGGGAGGGGACCCTTTGTATACGGGAGGGTGCAGGGGCCATTTTATAAAGGGTGGGAGAGGAGCCATGTATATAGGGGGGAGAGGAGCCATGTATATGGGGGGGGAGGGGAGCCATGTGTATAGGGGGGGAGAGAGCCATAATATAGGGGGGAGAGGACCATGTATAAAGGGTGGGAGCGAGCCATGTATATAGTGGGAGAGGAGCCATGTAAGGGGGTGGGGGGGAAAGCCATGTATTAGGGGGGAGGGACCCAAAGTATAAGAGGGGGGGGAAAGCAGAGCCTTGTATAAAAGAAGAATGCACTACTACAAACTACAACCCCGCCCATAGCCCCCGCCCCCGTATTTACCAAAGCCCCAAACCCGCCACACCCCACCCCGCCCTGCCGGCCATGGAAAATGGTCTTCTTGAACCGGTCCCTGTGCAAAAAGGGTTTTTACCACTGAATTTTAGATGTAACCCCCTGTCCATGCTTTTCTTTATCAGGTTATTGTTGAAATGCACCAGGCAGAGAGAATTTTTCAGGGGAAGGGGGGGGGGATTTTTATGTTTTTTTTCAAAATGTTGCGTGTGCAGGCACATCTTAGACAAGTTAGTGGGACTGACCAACTGTACGAGGACTGTTCGGTCATCAGCTTCAAAACCGTCTGTTCCTAAGGAGGAGAGGCTGCCTTTCCGTGGCCCCCTCAGATTGGCGTGGCTATGCAATAAACACAGAGATCACAGGCCATGAGTCATACAGAAACAAGCGCGTGATCTTGAGGAAAAGCTCTCAAACTGGCCCCGTCGTCCTACAATTACACATTGGGTGATGAAAACCCTCCAGGAGATTTACGGTGGGGTTGAAAAGATGGGGTGGTTATATGTAAACAGTCAAAAACACAGGCATTCCAATTCCCCTATCAGCTGACAGGGCTCTCGTCCCCCAAACTGTAGGGTAAACAAGGGGGAGGTTCTTTTTGGCGAAGACCTGTGTGACAACACTTGCCATTGGGGAGGGAGGAGGAAGAATCAGAGATATGGTTGATTGAGGTGGACGGTGTTGGCGAGGCCCGCTAGTCGGCATTTTAGCACACTGACATTACCAGATTAACGCATGTTGAACATGCATGTGCCCGGTTCATGCAGGAATCTTACTGAAATTATTTCAATGTTTTTTACTCTACTAACAGATTTTAAAAAGTTGACAGATAACATGATTTTTTAGATTTTTTTCCAGTATCAAAAAAGAACCCAAGCTAGGCCAATAGCAAACGGCGAACGCTGCGGCCACTGCCAGAGTTGGGCCTCAGGATGCATGGTTTCATGGCTCATAATTCTGTGTCACGAAACCTCTCTTCTTCCTCCTCTACTGAGCTACTCATATGGCTGCAATGCCCTTTGGTTACACCAAGGTGATCTACTACTCATCATCATCAGCTCTGTTCTCCACTCCTCACCCTGAGAGTCACCACCCTCCTCTATACCTGCCTTGACAGCAGAGTACAGCAGGAAATAGAGGGCACAGCGCTTCAGCCAGTGAATTAGTCAAAGGAAAAACTTTATTCCACCATAATGCAGATACAACGTTTCAATCCAAGTTTGGATCTTTGTCAATATGCAAAGCAGTGCAAAGGGTGGGCATTAAATAGTGTGGAGCTACAACCAGATCCAATCACCATGCAGCCACATCCCACATTAAAAAACATACTAAAATGATAAATAACAGACACGTTATGTACAGGGTCCATGTTTATTCACAAAGCATAACTCCTATAATTATACACAATAAAAAATGTTATCATACACACAGATTTAAACAAATCATTCTGACAATAACAACTAGGAAGACAAGCATATCCATCTTCTATGGAAACCATCTGCCAATCACTAGTTAGTATGCTGCATAAACCACCTACTTGCCCTATCAGGGATCAGTCATAAGTCCAGAAAAAGAAAGCGCCAAAAAATTCATGCAGCCCGAAATAGATCCAATCACAGAAACTCCTTTCATTATGGGCAATACGGCGTCCATAGAAACACCAATCCTGTCACCGATTATAATGAAAGAGGCCCAGATACTCTGATTGAAGACGCTCCCAATCGTAACGCGTCATGTAGTCACATGTTTCACAAGGCTCCACTAACCTCGCGCAAGCGCACCTGAGCGCACAAACGCCTCTCAATCGGCACGAGGGTCACTAGAAAACCATGCACTTCCACGTCACAAGCAGAGTCATCAGGCAACGATCAGCTGACAAGATGATGCATTGATCAAGCCGAAACCGGCGCAGAGCGCACTGGGCACCTCACCCTGCCAAATAGTGCGCAACAAGCACATATATGATACCAAGGGAGATCACGCCTCTGAGTGGATAGAATAAGCCAACGCCATGGTAAAAATGAATAAACGAAGTTGCTTCATGATGAAAGAACAAAACTATTTGTGCAACTTCAAAATACTAATTGGCATATGTGAAGGATATACATTACACATTTATTAAGCATATAGAATCAATAATCCATTCCTCCACATAGCGATTAACGGGCAAAAAAGAACAACAGATCATTTGCATAAATAAAGTCGTTCCTATCATCACAATTTATTGTCCAAAGCGACATCTGTGTGTCATTATAGTGTACAGTTCCTATAGCGTCTTGTGCTTGGGGCGAGAAAACACAGGAGACATAGTTGAAATGAAAAACTTGTATTACTTCAACAAGCATGCCAGAAAAGGGCACACAGTTTGCAGAACAGAGCAGGAGAACACAGCAGGCCAGAGTAACACTTCAAGCCTACAAAATCACTCTTCCAAGCAGGTTCAGGACTCTTCTCTGTACCGTAAAATCCTCTGCAAACATGATTCACCAGACAGCAGTTTCCTGAGTCCACAAGTGTTCCAAAGATCCTCAAAGGAAATAGCAGGAGTCCCAAAATCCTAGGTTTCCAGGAGTCAGGTCACAGCTTGACTGAGGCTGATTTCAGGAGCACTGATTGTCACTGAGGCTGCTTAAGAAAGCACGAGGAGAGAATCAGGCGGAACATGAAAACTGGAACTCCATATTAACTGAGCAAGAGCTGCAGAAAGAAGAAAGCAAATGGCCAACGGAAAACTGAGTTTACAAGGAACATGTCAAAAGAGACCAAGAATCCTTACACTCTCCCCCCTTAAGACAACCCTCCGGTTGACCTCAGACCAGCTTGTCAGGGTACCATCTGCTAAACTGGCGGAGCAGGCGAGGACATTTACATTATTGGACTGGTTCCCATGAGTTTGGTCCTCCACTGGGTTAGCCCTACTCATTTAATTCAAATTATTGCAACTGATTTCTGTACAACCCTGGAATCTAGAATCCTTTTCCACCATAAATTCTTCCTGACCATCGGACCTGCAGCTGGTCAGGGCAGAGAAGAGCGTCAGGAAACGTATTGGTTGTTTTGCACCTTAGTAGGGATACATGAAAGACAGGGTGGATTCTCATAGATTTCCTGGCAGTTGAAGACGACAAGCAACAGCACTTATAACTAACTGATCTTATAAGGACCAATGTACTATGTCCCAATTTAGACGATGGAATCTTTATTTTAAGATATCTGGTTGACAGCCAACCAAACTCCTACCTTGAAAGCTGGTGCAGGGTTTTTACGAAATTTTATCTGCTGCTTTTCTGTTCCTTTCCTGAGCCAATTCTAGATTTTCTTTAGAACGATCCATATTCATTGTAAAGAATTGATTCATTTCAGCCACTGCCCGGCAAGGGCGTAACTATGGGAAATCGAGTAGAATGTTAGAGATAACCTAGATATGCAGTAAAAAGGAGAACTGCTTAGAGGAGGCCCTCTGAGAGTATATTATAAGAGAACTCATCAGTGGCATAGAATCCACCCAATCATCTTGTAGGTGGCAGAAAAAAGCAGCGGAGATACTGCTCCAGGTCTGATTGGTTCGTTCTGTCTGTCATTAAGGTTTCTGGGGGGGGGGGGATGAAAAGCAGAATGAAAGTTTTACTTTAATTCCAACGCGGCACAGAAATTTGCCAAAACTGAAGTGAATTACCCCTCTAATCCGAAATGACCTCATCCGGTACTCCATGTAAGCGAAACACATTCTTAATCCATCAAGTCTGATGTCTGTTTTGCAGTGGGTAAGCCGACACAAGGGATAAAAATGAGCTGCCTTTGTTAGACGATCAACCACCCACTAAAAGGTGTTCTTCCCTTGAGAAGGTTGGTTAACTCCATAATGAAGTCCATAGAAAAGGATCCCCACGGGCGTGACGGGGGTGGGAAGAGTTGTAACAGACCATTGTGAGGAGCGAGGTGTCTTTGCTCTTGCACAGCACTTCACATGAATGACATAGTTTAAACATCTTTCCTGTAAGTGGGCCACCAAAAGAAACGAGAAAAGAAATCTTGTGTCTTTAGAATTCCCCTATGCCCGGCTAACAAGGAATCGTGGATAGTTTGCAATACTCTCAATCTGACGTTTCAGGAATATACAGGCGTTTGTCCCTGAATCCACACACCATTCTAAAGACAAGACTACGTCCAGTAACGAATGGGAACGGAGCAGAGGTGGTGAAGTTCACATTCGTTTTTACTTTTTAATGTGGAACCTCGAACCGCGTCCCGGGGGCTCCCGAAGGGGGCGTAACTAGTGAGCCCCGGTACCCGTAGTAAGGCCCCACGAACAGGACCAGAATGGAATACCCAGGACACACATGTTGGGGGGTTTTTGGTGGATTTTCACCTGCTGCCACTTGTCTGAGTAGGGATTTGGTAGGTCACCTAGTTACACCCCTTGCAGGCTTTCAGAGGGATATGGAACAGTGATTCCACCACCTTGCCTGCTACAGTCGCCGTCTGCTCGGCTGGCTGTAGTGGAAGAGGTGTCGGTCCCTGCTATACTAGTTCTACTCAATTGATGCCACTTTGTTGGTGACTTTTACTAATTTTTGTAAATGTGTAGTGTCAGGAAAAGTTAGGAGTATAACCCAAACTTTTTCCACTTTTAGTTCCGGTTGGGAAGTTGCAACTCTCTGGCACCCCTCTTACCCGCAGTTCAGTCAGGGAACTGCACATAGAGTAAGTAGCTGCTGGTAAGGCTGCCTTGTCGCGTACTGGCTATCAGGCCATCTGCAGTGAGGGTGGTATATGTATCACCAGTCCCGGGCAGGAAATACACACATAAACCTCCGATCCGTCACTGCCAGGGTTCTCCCAATACCACCGGGATGCTATGCTGCCACCAGTTCCTCATTTGATACTAAAGCCTATATCGGGTCAGGAACCAACCAACAGGTAGTGTGATTTGGCGTAGAGTATGTGTTGGTTCGATCATAGAGCAAAAAGAACGAAGCTAGTAATTTTATAAGTTTACTCCAGAAAATATCGGTAGTGTTTACAAAAATACAAAAGATATTACAGAAAAGAGACAAAATACAGTATGTAGACAGTTACAAATAAAAGGGATTAAAATAAGAACTTACTCTATCTCTGTCACAGATATGATGTGTTGATAAAGGGGAGGACCTTCCCAGGGCAGAGAGTCCTTCAGCACAGCATTGTGTAGCTGGCCCTCCTGGCATCTCACAACTTTCCAAATGAGCATCTCAGCTTTATGGATAGGATTATACAGTGTAGAGGGAGAGAGAGGGGAGATTGAGCTGCGAGGGGGAATGCTTGTGAAACTCAGTATTACACTGCACAAACCAAATGGGGTGGGGCAGCAGGAGCTCTGTATGGGTATCTAAGACATTAGGAAATAACTCATATTTTCCTGACATGTAGACTCCTGGTTGGGTCTCCTTCATGCATGTTGACTGTAGCACTAGGCCTCCAAGACCATCAGGCCTCCACTTCCTTGAACTCAACTACCCATGTTACCATCCTTCAATTTTTCTGACAATGGTAGTCTACAAAACTGATATTTGTGTCACCTGAGTGTGACTCAACATGAAAGCAGGTAGAAGTGTTGCATGTGGTATCAGGGCTCCCAGCAAAGGGGCCCTACACCGATCCCTCACCCACCTCGTCTTACTGTGACATTCAATTGAAAGCTGTAAATGCTGTCCCAGACTCGACACCTCATGCCTGGCTGATTGCTGCAGTTCTATGCTACAGTTAGTATTGTGGGTGAATTGAGGCCACTTTCCTGGTGTCTGCTCCTCATTTGATGTGTTTTGGCAGCATTTGGGGCCGTTACAAGGTGTGCATGTGTTTGTTTTTGCCTCCATTGAGATGAATAGCGTTCGGCTTTGTTCGGCGAATATTTGACAAATTAATCAGCGAATATTGCAAATTCGGCGATCGTAATCCGAACCGAACATTGAAATCAGTACTGCCACTAGGAATTTCGGGGCCCCATACTGGCAACATTTTCGGGGCCCCCTTGAGACTCCGCCCAGGCTCCACCCCTCGAACTGTCCACAGTCCCACCGCTCTCTCTTGGAAAAACTCCACTTTTTACCAATCACACATTAACAGTTCCCATCACCAGATCACACATATAACCAGCTGCTCTTGTTTTGGCCAAAAGATTTTTTTAAGCCGCCACCATAACACGGTAGACTATTTTGGCCGGGCCCTACTCTACTGTAACCTATTAAATATTTGTTAAAATATCCAATACAATTTAGGTATATTTTTAAATTTTTAAAATGACCAATAATACCACATACAAGGAACAAATGCCGCCACACCATGACCAGACCACATATTACCACCACAGTGACCGAATAATATCACTTACAAGGAACAAATACCGCCACACCATGTCCACACCACATATTACCACCACAGTGACCGAATAATATCACATACAAGGAATAAATACCACCGCTCCATGTCCAGACCACATATTACCACCACAGTGACCGAATAATATCACATACAAGGGACAAATACCACCACACCATGTCCAGACCACATATTACCACCACAGTGACCAAATAATATCACATATAAGGAACAAATACCGCAACACCATGTCCAGACCACATATTACCACCACATAGTGAATGAATACTACAATACTGATCTGTAATAAAAAAAAACACAATACTGTCACCATAAGTGCCATTATACACAGGAGATCTGTACTTAGTATGCAGTGTCTGTGTACAGGTAATACAGTGATCACTGGTGACATTATACACAGGAGCTGTGTGTATAGTATACAGTGTATAGTGTCAGTGTACAGGTAACACTGACTCACAAGTGACGTCTCTATGTGAAGTCCTTTATCTTTGCTTTTCATCTTTCATCCAGCACAGACCGCCATCACTTCTTCCAGCCAGGGCTCGTCTCTGCAGGAAATTACAGTTATCTAGAGCTCCACTTGCAGAACACATTACTTAATTTTTTCCAACTTCTAAACTACACCAGATGAAGAAAAAAAGGCGACATAGTGTCAGTCTGCACAGTAACAGGACCTCCCCCATTTAAAACAGTATTCTCAAAAAAATAAAAATAAATACACCACTGCAGTAATAATATCCCTTAATTAGCCCCTATGGTAATAATATCCCCCATCCTGCCCCCGTGTTTCTCATTCCTGGTTTCAGCCATATGTTCTCCCATCCCGCCCTCATGAGTATGCATTCTGCCCCATATGATCTCCCCATCCTGCCCCATCTGTCTCCTATCCAGCCCCATCAGTCTCCAATCCTGCCCCATTTGTCTCCAACCCTGCCCCATCTGTTTCCAACCCGCCCCATCTGTCTCCAACACCGCCCATCTGTCTCCAACCCTGCCCCATGTCTCCAATCCTGCCCCCAGTGTCTCCAATTGTGCCCCCAGTGTCTCCAATCCTGTCCCCAGTGCCTCCAATCCTGCCCCGTGTCTCCAATCCTGCCCCTAGTGCCTCCAATCGTGCCCCGTGTCTCCAATCGTGCCCCCAGTGCCTCCAATCCTGTCCCCAGTGCCTCGAATCCTGCCCCGTGTCTCCAATCCTGCCCCTAGTGCCTCCAATCCTGCCCCCAGTGTCTCCAATCCTGACCCCTGTGTCTACAATCCTGACCCCTGTGTCTACAATCATGCCCCCAGTGCCTCTAATCCTGCCCCCCAATGCCTCCAATCGTGCCCTCAGTGCCTCCAGTTATGCCCCAGTGTCTCTAATCCTGCCCCATGTCTTTTATTCTGCCCCAGTGTCTCCAATCATGCCCCCAGTGTCTCCAATCCTGCCCCCTGTGCCTCCAATCATGCCCCGTGCCTCCAATCCTGCCCCCAGTGCCTCCAATCCTGCCCCAGTGCCTCCAATCCGGCCCCCAGTGCCTCCAGTCCGGCCCCAGTGCCTCCAGTCCGGCCCCCTGTGTCTCCAATCCTGCCCCCATGTCTTTCATTCTGTCCCCAGTGTCTTCAATCGTGCCCCGTGTCTCCAATCCTGCCCCCTGTCTCCAATCCTGCCCCCTGTGCCTCCAATCGTGCTCCCTGTGCCTCCAATCCTGCCCCTTGTGTCTACAATCCTGCCCCCAGTGTCTACAATCCTGACCTGTGTCTACAATCCTGCCCCCAGTGCCTCCAATCCTGCCCCCAGTGTCTCCATTCTGGTCCCATGTCTTTCATTCTGCCCGTCTGTATGTTCAATCCTGTCCTCAATCCTGCCCTGTCTCCATCCTGCCGGGACCCGGCTTGCCGCTTTCAATGTTAATTAAAAAAAAAACACCTTTTTCCTTACCTTGCCGCGCTCCAGCGGCGAGCAATCTATACCCCAGAGAAACCCCGCACTCGCCGGCGACGTGCACGCTGACGTCAGCTGCAAGTCTCCGATTGGCTGGCAGCGTTAACTATTGTCGTGCGGGCCTTGATCGGCAGAATCTTGCCGCTTGGATGCGGGGCAGTGAGGCCCGATGGGTAGAGGTGACGGGGCCTGATGCGGGACCCCTCTGCTGATCGGGCGCCATATGCCAGTCAGGGCTGTAATGCCCTGATGGCGGACCTGGCCATGTGGCAAAGTGATCCAGGAACTGATGAGATGGGCCAGGAGGACAATACAACACTGCCACTTGCATGGAGAAGGGGATGTAGAGTGTGACAGCATGGACCTCAAAAGAAGGGAAGACAAGTGAGGGTACTAGAGGGATAACCTGAAAGATAGGAGCAGACTAACACCTCCACCTGCTGTTGTCCAATCTTGAGGTATGAGAAAAGTGTAGTCCACCATATGAAAGAGCAGCAGCAGCGGTGGTGTCTGACTGCTGGATCCAGGTTTCAGTAAGAGCTAGAAGGTTTAGAGAATTTGAAAGGAAGAAGTCATGGATGAAGGGGAGTTTATTACACACTGAGCGAGAATTCCAAAGGGCACAATTAAAAGAGACAGAAGGCATGCAGGGAACATTAACCCCTTAGTGACAGAGCCAAATTTTAAAAATCTGACCAGCGTCCCTTTATGTGGTAATAACTATGGAATGCTTCAACAAATTCCAGTGATTTTGAGATTGTTTTTTCGTGACTAGTGTTGAGCGATACTGCCCGATATACTAAAATATCGGATCGGATTGGATCGGCCAGATACTCAAAAAGTATCGGGTATCGCCGATCCGATACCGGAAACACAATGCAAGTCAATGGGAGAGAAATATCGGAACTAAAAAAACCTCTTTCTTTCCTTGTAAACACTAGATATACACATATAGAATACATATATATATATATATATATATATATATATATATACATGTCATTGTGACATATATATACATATATTTATAGTTTATACACTTCTACATAGTAAAATAGCCTCTGATTCAATTGCCGGGTAATGCCGGCTTTTGTGAAAATACAGAAGCACCCGACATGAAATGACACATGGTTTACATAGAGTTAACCATGTCTTTTCATGTAGTTTGATATCTGGTTTTCACAAACAATTACATGAGTGTATGTGTGCAAAATTTGACACATGTAGGGGTTAATTAAAGGTGTAAATTCGTTGTAAAAAAAAACTGATTTTTTTGCTATGAATTTACACCTTTAATTAACCCCTACATGTGTCAAATTTTGCACACATACACTCATGTAATTGTAAGTTTAAACCATATGTCAAACTACATGCAATGACATGGTTAACTCTATGTAAACCATGTGTCATTTCATGTCGGCTTCTGTATTTTCACAAAAGCCGGCAATTGAATTAGTGGCTATTATACTATGTAGAAGTGTATGAACGATATATATATATATATATATATATATATATATGTGTCACAAATTCAATGACATGTATATATATATATGAGGTGTAAAATTGTTGAAAAAAAATGCGTGGGCTCCCGCCCTATTTTCTCAACCAGACAGACAAAGCCAGCGAGTGGGGGCAGATAATAATAGCCCAGAGAGGGACCATTATTTTTGGCCCCCCCTGGCTACTAACATCTGCCCCCAGACACCCCAGAAAAGGCAAATCTATAATTAGATTCGCCCTTTCTGGCACTTTGCCCGTCTATTCCCATTGCCCTGTAGCGGTGGCGAATGGGTTAATAAGGGGTTAAAGCCACCTTGCTATTGAAAGGTGACTTTAAGCCAGGTTAATAATTGAGAGCTGTCAATTTGACAACTATCAATTATTAATCCTATTGTATGAAATAAAAATAAAACACACTTTAATTAAATAATTTTAATGAAATAAACACAGTTTTTGACAATATTTTACTGCCATTCCTTGCGAAGCCCTTGTTCACCTGTAATAAAAATAAAATAATAAAGCAACATTATTCTCACCTATCCGATGTTCAGTCAGGTCCCCCGATGTAATCCTTCTGAAAGGGTTAATGTTTACTGCAGAGACCACAGCTAATGCTGACAGTCTCACATTAAACTCCAGACTGAATCATCTCCTCTCCTGGCTGACAGGAGAGGAAGTGGTTAGCATAATTGATTGCTTCCCACTTTCACTTCAGGTCAGCCAGGGACACCGCACTGCATCAGTGATGTCAGAGGGAATCCCGGCTGACCTGAAGTGAACTGATTAACAAAAATAGGGGATCCCCTCTAAAAAAAATGGCGTGGGGTCCCCCCTATGTTTGTTAACCAGCCTGATAAAGCAGACTACGAAGGCATGGTTTTTCAGGCTTTTAAGGAGCCAATATCCATGGACCTTGCAAGCCTGATAATACCAGGCCACAGCAGTCTGCTTATCTTGGCTGGTTAACAAAAATAGGGGATCCCCTTGAAAAAAAAATGGCGTGGGGTCCCCCCTATTTTGTTAACCAGCCAGATGAAGCAGACTGCTGAGGCCTGCCTGGTTTTTCAGGCTGGTAAGGATCCAATATCCATGGACCTTGCAAGCCTGATAATACCAGGCCACAGCAGTCTGCTTAGCTTGGCTGGTTAACAAAAATAGGGGATCCCCTCGAAAAAAAAAATGGCATGGGGATCCCCCTATTTTTGTTAACCAGCCAAGTAAAATGCAGACTGCTGCGGCCTGGTATTAAAAGACTATCAAGGCCCATGGATTTTGGCCCTCAACAGCCTAAAAATACCAGGCTGCAGCAGCCCCACAAATGGCGCATCCAAAGATGCGCCAATTGTGGCACTTTACCCGGCTCTTCCCACTTGCTCTGTAGCGGTGGCAAGCGGGGTAATAAAGGGTTAATGTCACCTTTGATTGATCGGTGACAATAAGCCTGGTCAATAATGGAGAGGCGTCAATAAGACACCGATCCATTATTAATCATAGTTTGTAAATTTAAAAAAAAAAACACAGCAAGAAAAAAGTATTTTAATGAAATAAAACACCACACAGTTTTCATTAATTTTATTTCACTCTCATTCCTGCGACACCATCGATCTCCTGTAAAAAAACAAAAATAATAAACCAACACAAATACTCACTGTCCGACGCAGTCCAAAATACCGAGTGTCCCACGACGAGTCCAGCTCTGCTACATCTGGATGACAGGCTGAGCCTGACATCCACATAGAGCAGAGCTGCTTACCTGAGCTGCGTCCCCGGCGGTGACGTCATCCGGACTGGTTTACGGCCAGCTGTCGTGAGAATACAGCTGGCCGAGATTACCCAGTACCCGGCAGTCACTGCAGTTATCGCGAGATTCTGCACGTGACCACCAGGGACAGGGTAATGGCGGCCATCCAGGAGGACGTGACCACCGGGGAAGGGGATCTTCTGTCAGGTAAGTGCAGACTCTGCTGAGTCCTGACACCTGACAGACCCGACCTACACTGACAGTGACAGTTTCGGGAAGTTCCTGCGTCACATACTTCGTTCTGTGACACAGGAACTCCCCATAGACTTTGTCGGAAAACTCAGATTCCGGCATCTGATATGACAAAAATATCGGAACTCAGAATCGGAATTCCGATACAGCAAATATCGGCCGATACCCGATATTTGCAGTATCGGAATGCTCAACACTATTCGTGACACATTATACTTTATGATAATGGTAAATTTAGGTTGATATGTTTTGTGTTTATAAAAAATATCAGAAATTTGACAATGTAAAAAAATAGCAATTTTCAAACTTTGATTATCCCTTTAATTCAGACAGTCATATGTGGCTCCCCTGAGGGTCCAGACGCCACAGAGGTACTGCATCTCGCTGAGAGATGTGGTATCCCACCTTTCAGGTAAGATGGGGAACCAAACCTGGCTCGGACAACACTGCATCCATCACACACACTAGTTGAGTTCCACTAGCATGTCGGCAGCTAGCAAAGGGTGTTAGATGGTGGGTGGTGCTTGTGGGTCAGAGCAGGAGCTAGAGGGAAGCAAGAGAGAGAGTCTTCCCTTAGGGGAAGGAAGACAGATGTGCATAGGCAGCTCTCCCGTAGGGGAGAGGGGAAAGAGATAGAACCATGCAGCAGGCTCCAAGTCCTGACAGAAAGACAGAAAGAAGGTTCCCTGTAGGGAAAAAGGATTTCTCAGAGACACGGCTGAGCAGAAGGCTACCCGTGGGGCTCGTTCCAGGCTGACGGACGTCAGCTGGGAGAATCCAGGTCAGAGAAGGGACTCGGCCCCTAGCCTAGTGGAGAACTTTAAGACTCAGCTAGCAATGACAACTTTAGGGGTCACAGCCACAACCACAAGCATCTTTTCTGGGAAGGAAAGCTATATAGAATCAAGGAAACGCCTAGGTCAAGTTGTCCAACAGGATTCACAGCTACCAGACTGGGACACTGCTTTCTGAGGTGCTGGGAAGGAAGGAGTGGGAATCAGCACAGTGAGACGGCCAGGGAAGGCATATACTGACAGGGAGCTTTGTACTGGTGTTCTCCATCTACTTGGGAGTTGACTGGACTCCATACCTGGAGGACGTGGCACCAAGCGGGAACCTGTACTGCATGCACCTGAACTGTGAGTAAAACCTTGGAAACTGCATCTGTCTCCTCAAGTTCTTCATGCGGAACATACTCCACTCTGCTACATCCCCCAGCACCATCACTCCCTCTACAACACCCTTCTGCCCTGGGACAACAAACTTCTCCTGTGGGAAGCTATTCCAACTTTGCTGCATCACACCATCTGTCCCAGAGGGTCTGCCCTGCAGCGCTGGTCACCTCTGACCAGAAACCACAGGTGGCATCACAAACACTTTACTACAAACTCTATCATCCGCTGTAAATATTCCCCTTTTATTGGACGCCCAGGGCCACAGACCGGGTCACTGCTGCAGTGACACATCCCTTTAAGACCCCGGCCCGGTACCGAGTACCCCACTGCCCAGGGGGGCGATCCATTTTGGTGTCACGAACAGGGTGAACTGACCCTTGAACAAGGGTCCTGTGCGCCTAGCAGAATGTGCAAAGGATTAGATCCATTGACTTGTGAATTGGACTGTAAAGATGACGGATATGGCTGTTCCACGAGGTGTGCAGTGAGGCATGCCATCGTGGGCGGTATCCAAGAAAGAGCGCAAAAAGAAATGAACCTCCCCTGAATGTATTTCTATGCCACTGCATCGTGGCCGACCGCTAGGGGAGTCCGCGTCCTAGCGTGGTATGGCGGCAAAGGAAAAAGACACTGCAATCGGGGGTGGAGAAACACTCAGCGGTGGGAAAGAGAGCCAAGAAGGCAGTCGACCAGGCAGCTATCATGGAGAGCGGAGGGAGGCCTGAGGAGTGCAGGAAACAGGAGAAGCTTTGCCACGGCTCCGAAGAAACAGGCTCCAGCTTCCAGGAGGAGGTTGACCTGGCCGGCGTGGAGCAGGAAATACAGGAGCTGGCCCATCACTTGGAAAAGAAGCGCGCGCTGCTGAAGCGGTGGAGACAGGCCGCCAAGCAAGAAGCCGTTGATGCCCGGGCACCCCCATTACCGGTACCCGAAGCTCCTGTAATGTATGTAGTACAGTTCATATAGCGTCTTGTGCTTGGGTGCGATGAAAACACAGGAGTCACAGGTTTGATATAGAAAAGTCCTGTATTACTTCATACAAGTTGGCAGAAATAGTCACACAGTTTGCAGACACAGAAACAGGAGACACAGCAGGCCAGAGTAATCCAAGCTCAGCAATCACTCTCCAATACAGATTCAGGATCTTCTTCTCTGTTACCGTAAGTCCATGCAAACATGGGTCTTTCAAAGAGCAGGGTTCAGAGTCCACAAGTGCTTCAGAGTTCCTCAGTAGGAATAGCTGGAGTACAAGGTCCAAGGCTTACAGGAGTCAAGTCACAGGTTCACTGCAGGCTAGATTCTGAAGCACTGATTGCTCAGCTGTGGCTGCTTAAGAAGCAAAGGAGAGAATCAGGGCGGGAACATGCAAGCTGGAAACTCCATTTTGACTGAGGGCAAGATAGCTGCAGCAAGACAGAAAGTAAAATGGCTGACGAACAAACTGAGTTTCAGGAATATATACATAGAACCTTACATTACTCCCCCCTTAAGGACAACCTCCGGATGACCTCAGACCAGGCTTGTGTGGGTACCTCTGATGAAACTGACGGAGCAAGCGAGGAGCATTAACGTTATTGACCGGTTCCCATGAGTTGTCCTCCACTGGGTAGCCCTGCCATTTAATCAGATATTGTAACTGATTTCTATACAACCTGGAATCTAAAATCCTTTCCACCACAAATTCTTCCTGACCATCGACTAGCACTGGGTCAGGGCAAGGAGAGGAACGTCCAGGAAACGTATTGGGTGTCGCAGCCTTTAGTAGGGATACATGAAAGACAGGGTGGATTCTCATAGTTCTGGGCAGTTGAAGACGACAAGCAACGGCACTTATAATTTTACTGATTTTATAGGGTCCAATGTACTTATGTCCCAACTTAGACGATGGAATCCTTAACTTAAGATTTCTGGTTGACAGCCAGACCAAGTCTCCTACCTTGAAAGCTGGTGCAGGTTTACGAAATTTATCTGCTGCTTTCTTGTACCTTTCTTGAGCCGATTCCAGATTTTCCTTTAGAAGATCCATATTCTTCTGTAAAGACGTGATTCTTTCAGCCACTGCTGGTAAAGGCGTTTCTATGGGAAATCGTGGTAGAATGTTAGGATGATAACCTAGATTAGAGTAAAAAGGAGACTGTTTAGTGGAGGCACTCTGAGAGTTGTTATACGAGAACTCAGCTAATGGAAGTAGATCCACCCAATCATCCTGTAGGTGGCAGATAAAGCAGCGGAGATACTGCTCCAGGGTTTGATTGGTTCGTTCGGTCTGTCCATTAGTCTGGGGATGAAAAGCAGAAGAAAGGTTTACTTTAATGTCCAATGCTGCACAGAAATTTTGCCAAAACCTAGAAGTGAATTGCACCCCTCGATCCGAAATAACCTCATCCGGTACTCCATGTAAGCGAAACACATCTTTAATCATCAAATCTGATGTCTGTTTTGCAGTGGGTAAGCCGACACAAGGGATAAAATGAGCTGCCTTTGTTAGACGGTCAACCACCACTAGAATGGTGTTCTTCCCCTGAGAGGTTGGTAACTCCACAATGAAGTCCATAGAAATGGATCCCCACGGGCGGGACGGGGTGGGAAGAGGCTGTAACAGACCAGTTGGTGAGGAGCGAGGTGTTTTGCATCTTGCACAGACCTCACATGAAGTGACATAATTCAAAACATCCTTCCTGCAAGTGGGCCACCAAAAGAAACGAGAAAGAAATTCCTGTGTCTTTAGAATTCCTCTATGCCCAGCTATCTTGGAATCGTGAATGAGTTGCAATACTCTTAATCTGACTGTTTCAGGAATATACAGACGTTGTCCCTGAATCCACACACCATTCTTAAAGACAAGACTTACGTCCCTTGGGGGTTGTGCCAAAAAGGAATCCGCATGGTATGCTTCCTTGATGTCCTTAAGTAGGTCTTGATTATGAATTACTCCTAGGAATCTAGAGTCAGGAAGAATAGTCTTAGGAGGAGCAAGTGGACGGGTCTCTGCTGAGTAAATCCTAGAGAGTGCATCAGCCTTTCCATTGCGCGATCCTGGTCTATAAGAGATGATAAAATTAAATTGGTTTAAGAAAAGATTCCAGCGAGCCTGGCGAGGAGTCAGGCACTTAGCCGACCTGATAAACTCAAGGTTACGATGGTCTGTCAGGACGACTATTTGCTGTGCAGCTCCCTGAAGAAGGTGTCTCCATTCTTTGAAGGCGGCAATAATGGCCAACAACTCTCTATTGCCCACATCGTAGTTCCTCTCAGCCAAAGACAACTGCTGGGAAAAGAAGGCACAGGGATGCAAGACATTCTTCTCACCTGTTCTCTGAGAGAGTATAGCTCCAACGGCACAGTCTGAAGCATCCACCTCTATTATGAAGGCAAGCTCGGGGTTGGGATGTACTAGGATAGGTGCAGTGGTAAATTTATCTTTTAGACGGGAAAATGCTTCCTGGGCTTGGGGAGTCCAGGAAAACCTAGACTCTTTCCGGGTAAGTTGAGTGATAGGTGACACTACCTCAGAGAAATTTCTAATGAAACGTCTATAGAAGTTGGCAAACCCGATGAAGCGCTGTACCTCCTTCACATTTCTAGGACTTGGCCAATCCTTGATGGCTTGGGTTTTGCTTCCATCCATACTAATTCCTTGTGTAGACAGTACATACCCCAGAAATTGAATTTCGGTCCTATGGAATTCACACTTTTCAAGTTTGATGTAAAGATGATTTTGTCTTAGACGTTCCAAGACCATTCTCACATGTCCATGATGTTCCTCTGTGGAGTTAGAAAAAATTAGAATATCATCCAAATAAATTACCACGAATGTATCTAGGAGATCCCTGAAGATGTCATTCACCAAGTGTTGGAAAGTGGCTGGGGTGGTACTCAGACCAAAAGGCATAACTAGATATTCAAAGTGTCCATAGCGTGACCTGAATGCAGTCTTCCATTCATCCCCAGGTCTAATACGGACTAAGTTATAGGCCCCACGAAGATCTAGTTTAGAAAAAATTTTGGCATGTCGCACTCTCTCCAATAACTCAGGGATTAAAGGCAATGGATAACGGTTTCTAATAGTAACCTTATTGAGTTCCCTATAGTCTACGCATGGTCTCAGAGATCCATCTTTCTTCTTTACAAAGAAGATGGGTGCACCTGCAGGAGATGAAGAGGGGCGTATGAAGCCCTTGGCTAGATTTTCATCTATGTAATCCTTTAAAGCCTTTAGCTCGGGCCCCGCCAGGGGGTAGATCTTACCAAAAGGTATCTCTGCTCCAGGCAATAATTCAATTGGACAATCATATGGACGGTGAGGAGGAAGCTGGTCAGCGTTCTTCTTGTCACATAAATCCACATAGTCCTGGTATACAGCTGGTAGTTCAGGGACTGACATGATTCCTTTAGGAACAGAGCAAGCTGAAACTTTTGGACTCATCTGTTTCTCTGGAAAGTGTAATTCCTTGGTCTCCCAGTTAATGGTAGGATTCTGAGCCTGCAGCCATGGTAGCCCTAGAATAATGGGAAAGTGGGGAGAAGAGATAAGCATAAAGGACAGTTTCTCTTGATGATCTTTACCCATAAGAACCCTCAAAGGCTCTGTTTCCTGATCCACTGGTCCAGAGGTCAGCAGGGAGCCATCCACAGTTTCCATCTGTACTGGAGTAGCCTTCTTCACTGAACGTATTCCCTGTTTCAGAGCAAAGGAGACATCCATAAAATTTCCACTTGCCCCTGAGTCGATCATAGCAGAGCTAGACACCCAAGCTGAGTCAACCCAGAGTTTGATGGAAAGAAAGCAATGAGAATTGTTTTTCTTACAACTCAGCTGGGACACCGCTGAGGAAACTTGAAAAATGGCAGCGTTTACACAGTCAACGTCCTCAGAGGTAACGGAGTTTAAGTCCGAGAAATCAAGATCTGTTGCTGCAGATCTCTCTGGAGCCTGAGGCTCGGACCTGACAGATCCCCTCTCGCAACACTCACAATGAATGAGTGCTGCAGTAGTCTTACGAGAACGGCTGGGGCAGTTTATAATGAAGTGCCCTGACTTACCACAATAGAAACATAGATTCTCCTTAAAACGATGTTCCTTGCGTGCATCACTAACCCGTCGTTGTAAAGAGTCTACCTGCATGGGTTCAGGTTCAGGTTCCCGTGTAATCCTACTCAAAGGTTCCTTAGCTGGAGAGGAAGGTAGGAAAAGGTTAGTACGATTGCTTTCGAACCATCTCTCTTGCCTGCGTTCAGTCAGACGAGTATCAATACGGATGCAGTAGTTAATAAAGTCACCTAACGCAGTGGGAGGGTCGGCACGAGCAAGTTCATCCTTAATCAGTGGAGATAACCCCTTTCGAAAAATAGATTTTTTGGCGGAACTGTCCCAGGTGGTATCAAGGGCCCATCTCCTGAAATCCAAGGCATATTCAGCTACCGAGTGCTTACCTTGGCGCAAAGCTAACATGGCTGCTTCAGCTGTTGCACCTCGATTGGGGTCATCAAACACCTGCCCCATGGCTGAAATAAAATCATCAAGGTGATTCAAACAATCATCCTCAGTCTCAATCAGAGGGTTTGCCCACATTAAAGCCTTGTTGGTAAGCAACATAATTAAAGTAAGCACCTTAGATCGTTCAGTGGGAAATTGTGAAGCATGTGCAGAAAAAAAAAAGATTGCATTGATTAATAAATCCCCTGAATTTCTCACGTTCACCGCCAAAATGAAAAGGGGGCAACTTGGGAATCCCAGCACTCGGGGCTACGGCAGGAGCCTGGACTCGCCCCTCTAGAACCTCAATCCTGGCTCGCAAATCCTGGGTAGTCTGTCCAACCACTTGCAAATTGTGATTATTGAGGTCCTGTAGATTTGTAAAACGGGTCTTTATATTCTGCAAATCTGCAAGGATATTATCAGTCACTCCGCAAAGTTCCTTTATGCGGGCCTCCATTTTCCAGATCTTTTAAGACAGGATTACTGGAAGAAGAGGAGAGAAAAAAAACAATAGTGTTCACCTGTGGCAACACTGCAGAGAGAAAAAAAAAATTAAGGGAACTGCTCACCTGGAATGGTTGTGAGAAGTCACAACCACTATCATCACAGAAAGTTTCAACCAGACATCTGATATCCAGAGTTACAGCAGACAAAAAAGAGAAAAGAAAGGAAAAAAAAAAAACAATAGTGTTTACCTGTGGTAACACTGCAAAAAGAAAAAACTTAAGGGAATTGCTCACCTGGAATGGTTGTGAGAAGTCACAACCACTGTCATCACAGAAAGTACAACCGGACATCTGATATCCACAGTACAGCAGACACAGCCTTCCAGACCCAGCAGACACTAACGTTTTGGCTTCAGAATCTTGTAATGTATGTAGTACAGTTCATATAGCGTCTTGTGCTTGGGTGCGATGAAAACACAGGAGTCACAGGTTTGATATAGAAAAGTCCTGTATTACTTCATACAAGTTGGCAGAAATAGTCACACAGTTTGCAGACACAGAAACAGGAGACACAGCAGGCCAGAGTAATCCAAGCTCAGCAATCACTCTCCAATACAGATTCAGGATCTTCTTCTCTGTTACCGTAAGTCCATGCAAACGTGGGTCTTTCAAAGAGCAGGGTTCAGAGTCCACAAGTGCTTCAGAGTTCCTCAGTAGGAATAGCTGGAGTACAAGGTCCAAGGCTTACAGGAGTCAAGTCACAGGTTCACTGCAGGCTAGATTCTGAAGCACTGATTGCTCAGCTGTGGCTGCTTAAGAAGCAAAGGAGAGAATCAGGGCGGGAACATGCAAGCTGGAAACTCCATTTTGACTGAGGGCAAGATAGCTGCAGCAAGACAGAAAGTAAAATGGCTGACGAACAAACTGAGTTTCAGGAATATATACATAGAACCTTACAGCTCCAGTGTCCACGTCACCAGTACCCTCACCATCGGTGCCGCAGGATTCCATCTCCACACCACCGGAGGCGACGAATGATGAAGACAGCACCAGGAGCGCAGGTACAGATAGCACCCCTGGGTCATGGGAGGACTGGCTAGGCCCCATAAGATTACCGCCGACCCCGAAGGCAGGCCAGCTAGTGCTGGATATTGCTTGGGACCGTGACATCGTTCCACGGGGGGATCCTGGAGCCTGTCCCAATCCCACAGCCACCGTCCCTAGTCAAGCATAAATCAGAGGTCTTAGAATGGGAAGACCTCGACGGAGCAGACTTGATGGGATACCCCTGACTACAGGAGATATGCTGCCGGCAAATACAACAGCTAGCACAGGAGGAGAAAGACCTACAGGCTCGGCGAAAGGCCTGCAGAAGAGGGATCTTGCGGGCAAAAATCAGGCCAGGGAAAAATCCCTGGAGTACTTAAACCCAATGGGGTGGAGCCGGGTCCTCGGCTTTGACCTGGAGCAGGGATTTGGCTTCATTCAGGACTCCTGCAAGGCCCCAGGTGTTTGTGAACCGGAGAGATGTAGAGGCCCATCTCATACGGGGACATCCAGAACGGGATCTGTTCCCGGGAGAGCTCGTCTCCTTCACCCGCCATCTTGGTGCGAGGGGATGGTACGCTCTCCATGTGCGCCGGATCCCAGATGAACTTGCACCACGCCATCGTCAGGGGGCAGCAGACATGACGGCCTCAGCATACGAGACAGCAACACCTGCGGCTGCCGCAGCACCACCGTTCTCGGCTTCCAGACAGGCAGCCGCTGCGTCCACGTTACCGAAAACAGCTGTAGCACTCTCCAGATCTACAGATGACGTCCCACCAGTAGCCATCCAGGCTGCTGCCACTGTAACTCTGGGAGTGACATCACCTTTAACGGCTCCCATTGCGGTGGATGAGCGAGGAAAGCAAATCATACCCTGGAAGCAGAGAAAACAGAACGCTTCCACCCAAACTGGAGATTGCAATGAACCGTCTCCAGCTGAATAAGAAAAGTTTCTTCTTTTGTTTCCTTCAGGCAAGGAACTGTAAATAGTTTACCCAGGGGGGGTTCTACAAAAATGTTTTAACAGTTGTTCTCATTATCTTGCTATTTTGATCGATGACAGACTGAGAGGTCATGGACGCTGAATGACCCGAAAACTTTTAACCTGTATAGAGTTCAGCACCTCTATAGGTGCTTCCTCTTGGTTTTACATGCACTTTTAGTAAAATAAGATTCCATCATTGCACAACTACAGATCAGAAGAAAAACCCGTTAGGTGTGGCCAAAGATGAGGTCTTTTGGGAGAGACCAGTTATGTCTTGCAGACCACCCAAGACCAACGTTGGAGGTTTTGAGCGTGTCCTCCACAAGCACAAGGACACTGGAAGATACCCTGTCTGGGAAAGTATCTGCCACCTACCTCATTTGATAACAGCTTATGATTGTGTATTAATAAAAATGTTATTATACTTGTATATTATGCTTAGAGTGAAAGTAAGAGTTGTTTTATATTGCAGAGTCATTGAATAGCACTTGTAGATAATATGTATGATAGTTATTGGTAACAGGCACCAATTAGCGAGAAAACAGACAGCAGTTTAACTGAAAGCACTTTTTGTAAAATATGTTTTAAGAATAATAGTGAGAAGAAAAGTATTGTTGCAGGGCCAAGATGTCCAAATTAGGTAGTGAACCTAGTAGCAACGGTTGCTACCCAGAGAACACCCTTGATGGGGCTTGCACTAAAAGAGAAGAATAAGTGTTAATATAGTAACAGTACTTTTGTAGGAAAAGAAGCAAATGTAAATATAATGGTATTTTTTCAGGGAGATTATGCCCTATCCCGGTAGCGAACTTGAAAGTTTAACGGTTGCTGCCAAAAGCACTTTTAGAGTAAAGTAAGGTCATGTTATTATGTAACGTTCAAGAAATAGTGCCTACCATAAAGGGAAGTTGTGTTTTAAATTATTTTTCTACTTGTTGTTATGCATAACTAAAAATTTTTGTATATTTCCTGTAACATCATTTACTGTTTCAGCCCATGGCCGTGCTGCGTTTAATAGGGGAGGTATGTGGCGCCCCAGTGGGTCCAGTCGCCACAGATGTACTGCATCTCACCCAGAGATGTGGTATCCCACCTTTCAGGTAAGATGGGGACACTAAACCTGGCTATGACAACACTGCATCCATCACACACACTAGTTGAGTTTCACTAGCATGGCTGCAGCTAGCAAAGGGTGTTAGATGGTGGGTGGGGCTTGTTGGTCAGAGCAGGAGCTAGAGCAAAGCAAGAGAGTCTTCCCTTAGGGGAAGGAAGAAGACACGTGCATAGGCAGCTCTCCCGTAGGGGAGAGGGGAAAGAGCTAGAACCATGCAGCAGGCTCCAAGTCCTGAGGAGCTGCTCACAGAGAGAAAGACAGAAAGAAGGTTCCCTGTAGGGAAAAAGGATTTCTCAGAGTCACGGCTGAGGAGAAGGCTACCCGTGGGGCTCGTTCCAGGCTGACGGACGTCAGCTGGGAGAATCCAGGTCGCAGAAGGGACTTGGCCCCTAGCCTAGTCGTGAACTTTAAGACTCAGCTAGCAAGCCGACAGCTGTGACAACTTTAGGGGTCACAGCCACAACCACAAGCATCTTCTGCGGGAAGGAAAGCTATATAGAATCAAGGAAATGCCTGGGTCATGCTGTCCGACAGGATTCGCAGCTGCCAGACTGGGACACTGCTTTCTGAGGTGCTGGGAAGGAAGGAGAGGGAATCAGCACAGTGAGATGGCCAGGAAAGGCATATACTGACAGGGAGCTTTGGACTGGTGTTCTCCATCTACCTGGGAGTTGGCTGGACTCCATACCTTCAGGACGTGGCACCAAGCGGGCACCTGTACTGCATGCACCTGGACTGTGAGTAAAGCCTTGGAAACTGCATCTGACTGTCTCCTCAAGTTCTTCATGCGGAACACACTCCTGTTGTGAATGGGTTTGAGATGAGTTCTGAGCAGAGGCTCCCTCTGGTGGTTACAAGCGGTACTAGTGAGGATTGTGAGGACTGGGAATCAGGTGTTACTGATTGGTCTTATATAAGGGAGTAATTTTCCCATCAGGGTTGCCGGTGATCAATTGTTCTGGTCTGAATCCTTCTTTCCAGTTTCCCTTATAGCCTGCTGTGTCCTGTCTGCATCTCCTGCTATCAGATAAGACAATTTCTTATTTTGTGTTTTTGCTATATTTATGCATTTGGTCCTGCACTTCTGTGGGGGCCTTCTGGGTCCCCTCCGGGGGCTTTTGCCCTCTCAGTTTAGTCCAGCCACTGTGTTTTGTACTTTTGCTTTTTCCAGTTTTTTCAGTGGCTGCTGTTTTTGTTACACCAGAGAACTAATTTAGGTGGTAGAGGTCGTGTGATCTCAGGTGATTTTGAAATTAGTAGAGTTGGTGTTTTTCAGGGTTTTCTGGGATTGCAGTAAGTGCCCTTCCTGTCCTTTTCTATTTAGTTAGTTTGGGCCCCAGCGTTTGCTCATACTATTTTCTTTCTGTGTCAGTATTTCCTCTTGTCTAACCGCCATTACATGTTTGGGGGCTTTCTATTATCTTTGGGGGTCTGCTCCGGGGCAGATAGCTTTCCTATATCTATCTTTAGGTGTAGTTAGTTTCTCAGGCTGTGACGAGGCGTCTAGGACCAACGTAGGAACGCTCCACGGCTGCCTCTAGTTGCGGTGGTTAGTCAGGGTACTGCAATCTCATAGATTCCAACTGCTCTGGTGTATTTCCTTTTTTGCCTGCACTCCTCAGCTACCGTAACATAACAGTATCACCGGCCATAAAAATTGTATGGTACTCACAGAAGGGAAAAAATATTTTGAAGGAAGAAAAGTTGTCAGAGATATTTTTCTGTTTGTTGCATTTTTTTTTTTTTTTTTCCCTCTGTATCTCTGGGTGCTGGGGAGGATCTTTTCTCTCAATGGAGTTTGCACAGTTGTCTGGCCGTGTGGATCAGCTTGCCACTGAGGTTCGGAGTATTGCTATCTATCTTGCTGGGTTGCCTGTTGTGGAACCTAGGATCCCCATGCCAGATTTGTTTTTAGGGGATCGAGCTAAGTTTCAGAATTTCAAAAATAATTGTAAATTGTTTCTTGCCTTAAAATCTAAGTCCTCAGGAAACGCAGCGCAGCAGGTTCAAATTATCATCTCTCTCCTGCGCGGCGATCCTCAGGATTGGGCTTTTTCCCTGATACCTGGGGATCCTGTTTTGAGTGATGTTGATGCATTTTTTCAGGCTTTGGGGTTATTGTACGATGAGCCTAATGTCACTGATCAAGCTGAAAAAGCCTTGTTGGCATTAAATCAGGGGCTTGATGACGCTGAGTTATACTGTCAGAGATTCCGTAGGTGGGCAGTCCTGACCAAATGGAATGACGACGCTTTGGCGGCCCTTTTCCGGAAGGGTCTGTCGGATAATGTAAAGGATGTTATGGTGGGATTCCCTGTCCCCTCTGGTCTCAATGATTCTATGTCATTAGCGATTCAAATTGACAGACGTTTGCGTGAGCGGAGAAGTATGCGTGGAGTGGTGTTGCCTTGTGAGCCAGCTGCTGAGCCCATGCAGTGTGATGGAGTGGTGTCTGGGGCACAGCGTCATGAGTTTCGAAAGCGCAATGGGTTATGTTTCTACTGTGGTGATGCCTCTCATGCTATTTCAGTCTGCCCTAAGCGGGGAAGACGTTTTGCACGCTCAGTTGTCTTGGGTAGTGTTCAGACTAAGTTTTTATTAACTGTCACTCTGATATGCTCTCTGTCCTCATTTTCTGCTCAGGCTTTCGTTGATTCTGGAGCAGCTATTAACCTGATGGATTATGATTTTGCTAAACGTTGTGGGTTTCCT
>JARQOD010005772.1:0-46253 GCA_033576555.1 Oophaga sylvatica
CGGAGGAGAGGACGTGGGTCCCTGCGTCTGATGTTAACGCAGATCGTTTGGTTCGGACCTTCCACAGAACTCACCCGGGCAGGCCTGGCCCTGAGGGTCCGAGGCCCCTCGTAGAAGGGGGGGTACTGTCATGTGTGCATTGCCACGAAGATCGTCGCGGTTGCACATTTTGACTTCTCACAGCTGAGTTGCTGTTTCTTTGTGTTTGGCAGCTAGGGAGTTAATTCTGTCTGTGCTCGGTGCTGGGACTGGGTGCAGTTTCTCCCGGCTGCAATTGATTATTTGTTGATTGGTTTCCTTTAAGTTTCTGGTTGTCTGCTTTGGGAGTTGCCAGTGAAACACTTCATGCAGACCACAGATAGGAATGAATCTGTATAGACTCTAGTTGAGAGCTCCTTAGTTGTTTTAAGCTTAACTTGCTTAGAGTTTATTTCCCAGACCATTTATGTTCCTTCGGTGTTTGAGTGTGTATGCAAGAGAGTGCTATCCTGTCTGTCTTATATGTCTAATCTGTGTATTTAGCTGAGATCAGCCCATATCCCTTTGGTGGTAATCAGGATCCTTCTTAGGACTGATTACAGGGTTCAGGGTCTGATAGGAGACAGGGTTAGGCTGGAGACTTGGACCTCTGAACCATTATCAGTACCTCCAAGGTAAGGGATTAGTTAGGACCCCAGTGTAGGGTCAGGTTAGACCCCGGTCCTCCTCTTTCCTGTTACAGCTCATCAAGTCCTCAAGATTAACCCTGAGTTCAACTGATATTGTCTCTGCACATCTAGTCCTCAAGATTAACCCTAAGTTCTGCTGATATTGTGTCAGGTAAATCTATTTTATACTTACATTCTTATGTTGCTAAACTATATGTTGTATAGAGTGTGGTTCCTGTATAAATAGTTTACTGACATTGTAGTCATATCATTAGACAGCGTGACAGCTGGTTGTAGTCTGCTGAGCGTGTGTCACTGCCTCATCCGTGACATTTTTCTAATTGGTGCTGCTCCATTCTATTTCAAATAACTCAAATCTATTAGTGTGACCCGCTTCCATCCGTATCCAATACATTGGTTGCAAACACTATAGAAGTACACAAAGGGGCCTTTCACACCTAGTGAACAGTTGTGTGCAGTGTTCACTGTAGTCTGAGGTTTTCATTTTGGAGTGCAGATCACGCTCCAGTTAGTTCTTCAACCACTGCTGGTTGTAGTCTGCTGAGCGTGTGTCCCTGCCTCATCCTTGACATTTGTCTGTAATTGGTGCTGCTCCATTCTATTTCAAATAACTCAAATCTATTAGTGTGACGCGCTTCCATCCGTATCCAATACATTGGTTGCAAACACTATAGAAGTACACAAAGGGGCCTTTCACAGCTAGTGAACAGTTGTGTGCAGTGTTCACTGTAGTCTGAGGTTTTCATTTTTGGATTGCAGATCACGCTCCAGTTAGTTCTTCAACCACTGCTGGTTGTAGTCTGCTGAGCGTGTGTCCCTGCCTCATCCTTGACATTTTTCTCTAATTGGTGCTGCTCCATTCTATTTAAAATAACTCAAATCTATTAGTGTGACGCGCTTCCATCCGTATCCAATACATTGGTTGCAAACACTATAGAAGTACACAAAGGGGCCTTTCACACCTAGTGAACAGTTGTGTGCAGTGTTCACTGTAGTCTGAGGTTTTCATTTTTGGATTGAAGATCACGCTCCAGTTAGTTCTTCAACCACTGCTGGTTGTAGTCTGCTGAGCGTGTGTCACTGCCTCATCCTTGACATTTTTCTCTAATTGGTGCTGCTCCATTCTATTTCAAATAACTCAAATCTATTAGTGTGACGCGCTTCCTTCCGTATACAATACATTGGTTGCAAACACTATAGAAGTACACAAAGGGGCCTTTCAAAGATAGTGAACAGTTCTGTGCAGTGTTCACAGTAGTCTGAGGTTTATATTTTTTGAGTGCAGATCACGCTACAGTTAGTTCTTCAACCACTGCTGGTTGTAGTCTGCTGAGCGTGTGTCACTGCCTCATCCTTGACATTTTTCTCTAATTGGTGCTGCTCCATTCTATTTCAAATAACTCAAATCTATTAGTGTGACGCGCTTCCATCCGTATCCAATACATTGGTTGCAAACACTATAGAAGTACACAAAGGGGCCTTTCACAGCTAGTGAACAGTTGTGTGCAGTGTTCACTGTAGTCTGAGGTTTTCATTTTTGGATTGCAGATCACGCTCCAGTTAGTTCTTCAACCAATGCTGGTTGTAGTCTGCTGAGCGTGTGTCCTGCCTCATCCTTGACATTTTTCTCTAATTGATGCTGCTCCATTCTATTTCAAATAACTCAAATCTATTAGTGTGACGCGCTTCCATCCGTATCCAATACATTGGTTGCAAACACTATAGAAGTACACAAAGGGGCCTTTCACACCTAGTGAACAGTTGTGTGCAGTGTTCACTGTAGTCTGAGGTTTTCATTTTTGGATTGCAGATCACGCTCCAGTTAGTTCTTCAACCACTGCTGGTTGTAGTCTGCTGAGCGTGTGTCACTGCCTCATCCTTGACATTTTTCTCTAATTGGTGCTGCTCCATTCTATTTCAAATAACTCAAATCTATTAGTGTGACGCGCTTCCTTCCGTATACAATACATTGGTTGCAAACACTATAGAAGTACACAAAGGGGCCTTTCAAAGATAGTGAACAGTTCTGTGCAGTGTTCACAGTAGTCTGAGGTTTATATTTTTTGAGTGCAGATCACGCTACAGTTAGTTCTTCAACCACTGCTGGTTGTATCTGCTGAGCGTGTGTCACTGCCTCATCCTTGACATTTTTCTCTAATTGGTGCTGCTCCATTCTATTTCAAATAACTCAAATCTATTAGTGTGACGCGCTTCCATCCGTATCCAATACATTGGTTGCAAACACTATAGAAGTACACAAAGGGGCCTTTCACAGCTAGTGAACAGTTGTGTGCAGTGTTCACTGTAGTCTGAGGTTTTCATTTTTGGATTGCAGATCACGCTCCAGTTAGTTCTTCAACCACTGCTGGTTGTAGTCTGCTGAGCGTGTGTCACTGCCTCATCCTTGACATTTTTCTCTAATTGGTGCTGCTCCATTCTATTTCAAATAACTCAAATCTATTAGTGTGACGCGCTTCCTTCCGTATACAATACATTGGTTGCAAACACTATAGAAGTACACAAAGGGGCCTTTCAAAGATAGTGAACAGTTCTGTGCAGTGTTCACAGTAGTCTGAGGTTTATATTTTTTGAGTGCAGATCACGCTACAGTTAGTTCTTCAACCACTGCTGGTTGTAGTCTGCTGAGCGTGTGTCACTGCCTCATCCTTGACATTTTTCTCTAATTGGTGCTGCTCCATTCTATTTCAAATAACTCAAATCTATTAGTGTGACGCGCTTCCATCCGTATCCAATACATTGGTTGCAAACACTATAGAAGTACACAAAGGGGCCTTTCACACCTAGTGAACATGGGATGTTAAATTTGTAATTAAATATGTATTTTTTCAAATGACACAAATATAAGTAATGTTGAAGAGGACTAGTCCTATATCCATTGTTTGCACAATATTACAGGTGTACATCACGTCCCTTAATCAACAATGGATTATTATATTTACTTGTATGCTTTTATTTAAAAGCCAAGAACACTGAAGTATAACCTTCGCACTGCAGCAGTTGTCAAAGTTCAACCCACATTATGCATTTCCAACATTGCAGCGTTTGAGGCATGATGTGAGTTGGATTTGTCAAAGTTATGGAGTGACAAGGTTCACCATCAGTACCCTATAGCATAAGTATGCTTTTCTGTTAGCATTTGTGTTAGACATGTGGATATCTGCAATAATATGTCACAATTATTTTGTTACAGATTTGTTACCAAGACTAATCATTTCATGGTTTTAAAGGTGACGTTTCACTTGTTTACAGCTTAGAAATAAGGGTGTAGCCTGATATCTATGTGTAGCACTAGCCACTTTAACATGTCATGTTTTTTTCAACATGTGTAGCTAGGTAGCAGTAATTTTTGCCAGACACACAGCAGGGGAACAGCAGGCGTTACTGAACCCCACAAACACATCAGCGATTGTTTTGATCTGTGCATCCAACACTTTTGAGCAGCAACTGGCGGTGTTGAAGCCCAGGGTCAAGGAGGGTGTAGGCAGAGGCCTAGTATGAGATGTTTGAACTTTAATTTGGAGTTAGCAGCATTAATTTTTGCCAGACACACAGCAGGGGAACAGCAGGCGTTACTGAACCCCACTAACACTATAGCTTGTGTATTGGTCTGTGGACACGACACTTCTGAGCAGCAACTGGCAGTGTTGTAGCCCAGGGAGTAGAGTTCAGGTGGTAGAAAGATGAACATAACAGGAGACATGGATAACGTTGCCAACCAGTTATTTAATCGGAAACTGGACAGGCAAATTCAGGCGAGATCCATGCCTTGTTCATTTTCAGAAAAGTAAGCCGTTCTACATTATCGGAGGATAGTCGCATGCAACGGTCTGTTAGTACACCACCTGCAGCAGTAAAGACGCGCTCCGATAATACACTGGCAGCAGGGCAAGCCAGCACCTCCAATGCATACTGGCTAAGCTCTGGCCATGTATCCAGCTTAGAGACCCAAAACTTGAATGGGGAAGAGCCATCTGGGAGTACACTGAGAGGGCAAGACATGTAGTCTGTCACCATCTTACGGAAACGTTGCCTCCTGCTGACTGGAGCCGTCTCGGATGGTGTAGACATTGGTGGCGCTGCCACAAAACTTCACCACATTTGGAACATACTGGTCTTGCCCTGTGCAGAGGCGCTGCTTGTGCTCCCTCTTGTTGCAGAGCTGTCTCCACTGCCTCGACGCACAGAGCTGCTTTGTAAAGCAGTAGCAGCAGCAGTGCTCTCGGCTGGAATGGAGAACATTATGGATTGCACCAGTGTGTCTTGGTACTCCCGCATTTTACGCTCCCGGTTCAACGGTGTGATGAGGCTTTGTAAGTTGTCCCGGTAGCTAGGGTCTAGGAGGGTGTACACCCAATAATCAGACGTGGTGAGAATGTGGGCAATGCGGCGGTCGTTTCTCAGGCACTGCAGCATGAAATCAACCATGTGCTGCAGACTCCCAACTGGCCAAGAAACGCTGTCCCCTGCAAGAGGCGTCATCTCTGCCTGCTCTGCATCACCCCACCCTTGCTCTACATACTGACTAGAGCGTTGTGTACCTCCCTCTGGAGCGATGTCTTCCTCCTCCATTGACTCCTCCTCATCCTCCTCACAAAGTAAGCCCTGCCCAGCCCTTTGTGAGGAACCACGTTGCGCTGACTGTCCAGAAGGTGATGGAATTTGTGACTCCACATCCTCCACCTCTTCCAAAACCTCATCCCTTAGTGCTTGCAGTGTTTTTTGAAGCAGGCAGATAAGGGGGACAGTCAGGCTGACTAGTGCATCATCTGCACTCGCCATCCGCGTTGACTCATCAAACGCACGCAAAACGTGGCAGATGTCCTTCATAGAGTCCTTCGCCAGTCCTTACACTGGCTGCCCATTCATTATAGGATCCAATTCAAAGTACTGGTTCTCACCCACAAAGCTCTCCACAGTGCAGCACCCCCCTACATCTCCTCCCTCATTTCTATCTATCGGCCTAACCGACTGCTGCGCTCTGCAAACGACCTTCGACTAACCTCTGCACTAATCCGTACCTCCCACTCCCGACTCCAAGACTTCTCCCGCGCTGCGCCAATCCTCTGGAATGCTCTACCCCAAGAAATTAGGACTATCCGCAATTTGCATGGTTCAGGCGCTCCCTCAAAACACATTTGTTCAGAGCGGCCTATCACATTCACTAATCAAAGTCATTCTATGTGTAAGTCTGTGTGTGTAGCCCATTCACTATCTCCATCCATCCCTCACTCCCTCAAAATGGCTGGACCATCATTGTAAATACACCATTGTATATAAACACCTGTACTTTGTAACTCCCCCACCTCATTGTAGATTGTAAGCTCTCACGAGTAGGGGGGGCTTATATTGCTTTAATTATTGTATTGTTAACGTTGTTACTTATGACTTGTGTTCTGAAACTGTTAAACTGTAAAGCGCTGCGGAATATGTTGGCGCTATATAAATAAAGCTTATTATTATTATTATTATTATAGAGGCCCACTCAGTAGTGGTTAAGTGTGAACGGCGCAAATTGCGAGTTGATTGCGCCTGATGCAGATGATACTCCATTACTGCTGCCTGCTGCTCACACAACCGCTCCAACATATGTAACGTGGAATTCCAACTGGTGGGTACGTCACATATGATGCGATGTTCAGGAAGGCGAAATCTGCGTTGCAGAGCTGCAATGCGCGATCTGGCCATGCTGGAACGTCGCAAGTGAGCGCACTATAGGCGGACCTTGTGCAGCAGTGCATCAAGATCCGGATAGTCCCTCCAAAAACTCCGCCTGACCAAGTTGAGCACATGTGCCAGACATGGTATGTGAGTGAGGTTGCCAAGGCCCAGAGCTGCCACCAGATTTCGGCCATTGTCACACACTACCAAGCCTGGCTGGAGATTCGCTGGCAAAAACCACACGTCGCTCTCCTGCTTGATGGCATTCCAGAGCTCCTGCGCTGTGTGGCTTCGATTCCCCATGGAAATTAATTTCAGGACGGCCTGTTGACGTTTGGCCACGGCTGTGCTCATATCGGTCGCAACAGGTAAGCGTTCACGGGTCCATGTGGAGGTAGACCGTGACGGCTCCTGCAGCGATGATTCTGAGGAACTGGAGTAGGAGGAGAGTCAATGTGTACAGACTTGATTCCTGCAATCCTTGGAGTTGGCAGAACACGTACAGCGCCACTCGCAAGATCAGTACCCGGCTCCACAACATTGACCCAATGAGCAGTGAGGGAAAGGTATCGTCCATGGCCATGGGTACTGGTCCACGCATCGGTGGTCAGGTGGACCTTACTACTGACGGTGTTTAGTAGCGCATGTTTAATTTTTCCCTCAACATGCTTTTGCAGACCAGGGACGGCTTGCCTGTTGAAATGAAATCGGCTTGGCACATTGTATTGTGGGACTGCCAATGATATTAAGTTACGGAAACTGTCAGTCTCCACCAGCCTGAATGACAGCATTTCAAGGGACAGGAGTTTTGCAATGCCAGCATTCAGAGCCTGTGCTCGTGGATGGTTTGCCGAGTATGGCCGTCTTTTATCCCATGCCTGTGCTACCGATGGCTGTTTTGTGGCCTGGGAGTGTGAGGATGACAGGGAACTTGCTGCTGTGGGTGGAATAACACTTTGTCTCTGGACAACAGTGACCGAGGTTCTTCCATGGCGATCCTGTGAGGAAGCCGAACCAGCTGTGTGTGAGCTGGAGGAAGAGGCTCCAACACGACCTGAAGATGTAGGTGCTGCTGTAGGTTGGCCTACATCTCCAGTGTATCAAAAAACTGACCGGCACATCCAAACATAGATTCAGTGTGAACAGGTGCTAAACCTAGAGTCACCAACTCATATACATACAAGAAACAAAGGTAGCACACTGTAGCGCTATAGCTTGCAAACACGAAATATGAAAAATATGAAAAATGAATTGCATCATTACCTTAGAAATATGAAAAATTGAGAAGTCTTAGCGCATAAGATGGCCAAATTATGTGAGCCTGATAGCCACGTCAAGGCTCTTCTCGTATATCAGGTCCTAACTAATGGCTATCCTCGCTTAGAAAAGTCTGTCTGCATGGGAACGTATGAATCCTCTCTTCAGACCAAAATCTACATCTCTGTGGAGGGGTGATGAACCTGTTGTAATTAAAAAGCCTGTGACCACCAGGTGGAGTGCTCGGGTAGAAGGTAAATGAATACATATCAAAAAACTGACCGGCACATCCAAACATAGATTCAGTGTGAACAGGTGCTAAACCTAGAGTCACCAACTCATATACATACAAGAAAAAAAGGTAGCACACTGTAGCGCTATAGTTGGGCAATCTCTTCCTCAGAGCTGCTCCCACCACCTTCCAGTTCCTCACGCCATGTTGGGTCTTGGACCTCATCATCTCCACTACCCTCTTCCAACACCTGCTGCTGTTGGGTGGTCTGGCCAGCACCATGCTCAACAGAAACTGGCACCTGAGTCTCATCATCATCAGATGCGTTCTGCGGTGTGCTGACCATCTGCACTGGCTCACCCGCCTCTTCAGATTCAGAGAGACACAGCTGTTGCGCATCACTGCATACTCCCTCTTCTTCACATTCCAGAATGCTGCTTGGCTGGGCCCCTGTTTGCAAGCCAACAGATTCTGAGTACAGAAGCAGAGACTCAGCTGGCTCCTGTACAGAACTCTCTGACTGCCTGGGCAATTTGGCAGGCGGTGAAGAGACAGATGGTTGCTCAACAGTGCTGTGGTCCTGAGAGGAGGTGGAAGCAATTGAAGTCGATGCATTGGCTGCCATCCAACCAACAACGGCTTCAATTTGTTCTTCCCGCAGCAGGGGGGTACGCTGACCTCCTACAAAAGTGCGCATAAAGGAACGCTCACGGGGAAAACTGGTGGATGCTGTGTCACTGGGGGCGGCAGCAGCCACAGAATCCCCACGTCCTCTCCCTGCTGAAACTCCACGGCCACGACCACGTGCCTTACTCCCTGCCTTCTTCATCTTGGTAGATTGATAAAGAAAGTCAGAAAAGTTTAAAGGCCTAAGTGTGGTTATTCCGCAGAGACTGCAGTGAACACTGCACACAACTGTTCACTAGGTGTGAAAGGCCCCTTTGTGTACTTCTATAGTGTTTGCAACCAATGTATTGGATACGGATGGAAGCGCGTCACACTAATAGATTTGAGTTATTTGAAATAGAATGGAGCAGCAACAATTAGAGAAAAATGTCAAGGATGAGGCAGTGACACATGCTCAGCAGACTACAACCAGCAGTGGTTGAAGAACTAACTGGAGCGTGATCTGCACTCCAAAAATGAAAACCTCAGACTACAGTGAACACTGCACACAACTGTTCACTACCCAACGCGTCACAGCAGGAAGGCAGTCTGTGCGTCCAAACAAAGGCGCAAGCATACATGCACGTACCCTGTTTATAAAGCTATATAAAAAAATTATGTAGTAGTGACGCACACTTTATTGAGGTACAGTATTACATCGCCATTCACCATCTGTGGCTATGCAGTCTCATCTATATATACCTTATCTATCCGTTGTCATGCTTGCAAGTCGACAGTCAGGCATAAATAGCAATTTTCACTATGCACTATGCACTTTTTAAAGGTTATGTTTGTTAATAAAAATGATTATTGGCACAATTATGAGTATTACATGATGGAAATTGTATAATTTTTATAAACTGTTTAGTGACATTATTCAGCAAATGTAACATTTTATGAATGTCACAGATAACTTGTAATGCTGATGATGTTTTGAAGTCAGACATTCATTGTCTATACAATAAAAATGGTGTACATACTGTTACTTATCCATCATTAATGTATTCTGATATGTACTTGTATGCTTTTATTTACAACCGTATAGCAGATTCCTTAACCAATTTATTTTGTGGTTTGCATTGCTGTTCAACATGTTAATGTATGCGTTTATGTTTGTCAATTCTTTATTTATCTAGATTTTTTTAAACTGAAATCATCATCTTATGGTAGTAAAGGTTATCTTTCTCTTGTTTGGAGTATAGACATTTTTAATTGACACGTAACAAGGAAAATACTTGATCTAGTATTTAAACATCCTCCTTGACCCTGGGCTCCAACACCGCCAGTTGTTGCTCGGAAGTGCTGTTAGCACAGTCAACACTTGCTCCTGTGTTACTGGGGTTCAGTAATGTCAGCTGTTCCCCTGCTGTGTGTACGGCAAACAGTCCTGCTGTCTCCACCCTGTTCTCTTCTCATCCCTGGGCTCCAACACCGCCAGTTGCTGCTCGGAAGTGCTGTTAGCACAGTCAACACTTGCTCCTCTGTTACTGGGGTTCAGTAATGTCAGCTGTTCCCCTGCTGTGTGTACGGCAAACAGTCCTGCTGCCTCCACCCTGTTCTCTTCTCATCCCTGGGCTCCAACACCGCCAGTTGTTGCTCGGAAGTGCTGTTAGCACAGTCAACACTTGCTCCTGTGTTACTGGGGTTCAGTAATGTCAGCTGTTCCCCTGCTGTGTGTACGGCAAACAGTCCTGCTGCCTCCACCCTGTTCTCTTCTCATCCCTGGGCTCCAACACTGCCAGTTGCTCGGAAATGCTGTTAGCACAGTCAACACTTGCTCCTGTGTTACTGGGGTTCAGTAATGTCAGCTGTTCCCCTGCTGTGTGTACGACAAACAGTCCTGCTGCCTCCACCCTGTTCTCTTCTCATCCCTGGGCTCCAACAACGCCAGTTGTTGCTCGGAAGTGCTGTTAGCACAGTCAACACTTGCTCCTGTGTTACTGGGGTTCAGTAATGTCAGCTGTTCCCCTGCTGCGTGTACGGGAAAACAGTCCTGCTGCCTCCACCCTGTTCTCTTCTCATCCCTGGGCTCCAACACCGCCAGTTGTTGCTCGGAAGTGCTGTTAGCACAGTCAACACTTGCTCCTGTGTTACTGGGGTTCAGTAATGTCAGCTGTTCCCCTGCTGTGTGTACGGCAAACAGTCCTGCTGCCTCCACCCTGTTCTCTTCTCATCCCTGGGCTCCAACACCGCCAGTTGTTGCTCGGAAGTGCTGTTAGCACAGTCAACACTTGCTCCTGTGTTACTGGGGTTCAGTAATGTCAGATGTTCCCCTGCTGTGTGTACGGCAAACAGTCCTGCTGCCTCCACCCTGTTCTCTTCTCATCCCTGGGATCCAACACCGCCAGTTGTTGCTCGGAAGTGCTGTTAGCACAGTCAACACTTGCTCCTGTGTTACTGGGGTTCAGTAATGTCAGCTGTTCCCCTGCTGTGTGTACGGCAAAAAGTCCTGCTGCCTCCACCCTGTTCTCTTCTCATCCCTGGGCTCCAACAACGCCAGTTGTTGCTCGGAAGTACTTGGCACGGGTACTGACTCCTGCCCAGCCTGGTTACAGCACGACAGCTGTTTCCTGGCAGTGTCAACGTCAATTAGCCTCCAATAAGTTGTCCTGTCGTGTTGCATTCGGGTTAGCAGACTCTATGGTGCCTGCAGTTTAGGTGATTCCTATGTGTGCTGTGGGATATGTAAATAAAGGCTGTTTCAGTTGTGACAATAGGACAAGCACCCACTGTAGGACTGTGTGATTCGGTAACTGCGGACGGCTTGCGGCCTGTCAACTTACATTTTCATGGGTGCCTTATGGTACCCGTCCAGGTTCCAGTACCGTCAGCTGGTTCTCCGCAGTGCCTTTGGCCTAGGTGCCTCCATCTCTGTATCCGAGTTCCAGCAACGTCTGCTGGTCCTTGGTTGTGCTTTGGAGCACAGGTACCTCCTGCTTAGTAACCGTGTCCCAGTAACGTCAGCTGGTCCTCGGTTGTGCCATTGGCTCTTTTCCTTCTGCTGCCCCTCCAGGTTCCAGCACAGTCAGCTGGTCCTCGTTACTTGCATTGGCTCTTGCACCATCTGCTACCCGTCCGGGTTCCAGTACCGTCAACTGGTTCTCCGCAGTGCCTTTGGCCTAGGTGCCTCCATCTCAGTATCCGAGTTCCAGCAACGTCTGCTGGTCCTTGGTAGTGCTTTGGAGCACAGGTACCTCCTGCTTAGTAACCGTGTCCCAGTAACGTCAGCTGGTCCTCGGTTGTGCCATTGGCTCTTTTCCTTCTGCTGCCCCTCCGGGTTCCAGCACAGTCAGCTGGTCCTCGTTACTTGCATTGGCTCTTGTACCTTCTGCTACCCGTCCGGGTTCCAGTACCGTCAACTGGTTCTCCGCAGTGCCTTTGGCCTAGGTGCCTCCATCTCGGTATCCGAGTTCCAGCAACGTCTGCTGGTCCTTGGTAGTGCTTTGGAGCACAGGTACCTCCTGCTTAGTAACCGTGTCCCAGTAACGTCAGCTGGTCCTCGGTTGTGCCATTGGCTCTTTTCCTTCTGCTGCCCCTCCGGGTTCCAGCACAGTCAGCTGGTACTCGTTACTTCCATTGTCTCTTGTACCATCTGATACCCGTCCGGGTTCCAGTAACGTCAGCTGGTTCTTGGAAGTTAGTCAGCCTTCTTGTACCTTCAGCTACATTTACAATTGAAGATTTTTTAAATGTTTTTTTGGGTAATCACTCTGGATCTCCAACAATGAAGACGACGACCCTGATGACCACCCGTAGAAGATGACGACCACAAGGACGACGAGCATCAAGCCAACCAGCCTGAACACCATCACAAAGAAGAAATAAAAGATTACCCAGAAGAAGATCACCAACAGGACAAAAAAAATATTTAGAGTTAGAGTCAGTCCTTTTAGCAGGTGGTATTGAATAACTACTATTTTCATAGGGCTAAACTGAAGAAATGATAGGTAAGACAATGCAAGCTTTCGAGAGGGATGAGCATAAATATTGGAACAGTTCATAGATAAGGAGAGAAAGTTTTATTACCCTCTGATTGGGGTCTGGTAATGTTTTGTGATGTTTTCACAGGGTATTTGGAGTAAATTCCTTAATTGATGTAATAGGCCATAAAACCATGTGACAGGTTCATTCCAGCATTAAGAGTGTCAAAGGTCACCATCAATTTGTATTCGCAAATTCTTCTCTGTCTCTGAGATGTGAATCTGCTTCTTAGTACCAGTATTTTCATATCTGACATGCTATGATCAGGGGAGCAAAAATGTTTCACATCCAGAGACAGAGAAGAATTTGCGAATACAAATTGATGGTGACCTTTGACACTCTTAATGCTGGAATGAACCTGTCACATGGTTTTATGGCCTATTACATCAATTAAGGAATTTACTCCAAATACCCTGTGAAAACATCACAAAACATTACCAGACCCCAATCAGAGGGTAATAAAACTTTCTCTCCTTATCTATGAACTGTTCCAATATTTATGCTCATCCCTCTGCCATAATGACTATTCTGCTTCACGTCACTTGTCTTACCTATTGCATTTTTTCTGTGTTTTTGTGTATAAATATGTGATTCTTCAGATTTTGTATTAGTTCAGCCTGATGAAGAGACCTGAGTAGTCTCGAAAGCTTGCAATTTGTTACCATCTTTTCAGTTAGCCATTAAAAGGTATCAACCACTGAGGACTCTCAACTCTAAATATTTTTCTATCTACTGGCTAACATGGTACAAAGATATACATCTTTACTGTATCAACAGGACAAAGAAAGTTAAGACAAACTACAAGATACAGAAAGAGATAGAAGAACAATAAGCAGAAGATCAAAAATCAGAAGAACATGAAGTATAAGACCAAAATGAAGAGCAAAATATATGCTCTAAATTATAAGCAGAAGAAGACTAAGCAGTGTATGGGGGTGAGTCCGTTCCTCCTCGTGGTGCCCCTGGAAAATGCCTGCTGCTGCAGGCTAAACTGAACACGGACAAATACTGTTGTAATTTAAATCTTTTGTGACAGCAAGAACGGAAGGATGAAAAATTCATACTTTTACAGATTACAAGTACAGGAATCTCTGTCACAAATAAGAATATGATGAAGAAGATGAAGAGGAAGAAGATGAAGAAGTAGAATATGAAGAAGAATAATAGTTTAATAAGAACAATATGAGTAATGTTAACAAAAAGTTGAAAAGCAAGAGGTTTAAGAAGAAGATAAAGAAGGTGAAGATGAAGAATAATTTGATGAAAAAGATGATGCTGCTGAAGATTATGAAGGAGAAAGTGTGGCAAAAGTTAAAAAGGTGAAGAGCATGGAAGTTGTGAAACATACATATTTGACAAAATATAAAAAAGGTTAACAACATTGTCAATTTCTTCGTCAATCCGAACATCTTTAAAAAAAAAAAAATGCTATTCCATTGGATTGGGTTAAACATCTATGCCTTTAATGTCTCCTCAACCTCCCCCAATACATTCTACATTACTCTTTGTTGTTTTCCTTCATGTACAATTAACCAACAAGGCAAGAAGGGTTTTTTTTAATTCCGATATTTTGTTCCCATAGACTTACATTGGATTTCCGTATCGGTATCGGGTATCGCCGATATTTTTGGGTATCGGCGATACCCATTCCGATCCGATACTTATTGGTATCGGAAAGTATCGCTCAACTCTAATAAGAACATATGTCCTACCATGACTGTACAGACTGTAAATTAGAAATAAGAGGGGGCAAGGAGCGCGGAATAAGAATACATGCAAGGCTGACACATAGATAGATCTGCGTAGGAGCTGTATACACAAAGTGTCAGGATATTTTTATTCATGACTATTTGCAAAATTGCTTTTTTTATATATATTGTAGAGTGGCAAAGGGTTGTGTTATAGACGGGAGGTATCTGGCTCAGAGATGCCTTGTATCTGTTATGTAGCCCAGTACACATTAGCCCTGGGTAGTGGCATCACTATAGCAGTGTATGTGGTTAAAGGACCTGTGATGATGTCACTACCACATGACCAGTCATGTGTTCTATGTTAGCTGGATGTCTGAGATATAAATGAGCCTAGTGCTGACCACAGGTGTGAGTGCTGGAGGTGTGGAAACCTCCAGTGTGGGAGTTCTGAGGAGACCTGCAGTGTGTGTGCTGAAGAGAGTACTCAGTTAGAGTACCAGGACTTTTATCTGTTTTTTTGTTACTTTGTGCCAGAGAAGGCTGTTTTGTTTTCTGTTTGACAGCAAGTTTATGAAGTCTTAATAAACTTGCTTAAAGAACCAGGAAGAGTCGCCCTCCTGCTTACCTCCGGTCGCACACCAGCGAGACCACATCCCTACAATTGGTGGAGACGTGCGAGCAGCGGTCCCAGCAGAGAAGTGGGTGCTGCATGTCGTGGGTAAAGGTCATAGCAACTCAGCCAGCATTGCAGGAGAAAATGGAGGACCTGCTGAAGCACTTGGTCCAGGCGCAGGCACAGCAGCAAGAGACCAACAGGTTGTTGGTGCAGCAAATACAACAAACCCAGCAGGAACAACGGCAGCAGTTGCAGCTTCTGACAGCCGCCATCCAGGACAGGACGAGCGCCCCAACCCCAGGTCGGGACGATGACAACCACATCAGGAAGGCGGTAAGACGCACCATACAGAAAATGACCCCCGGGGATGATGTGGAGGCGTTCCTGTCTGTTTTTGAGAGGGTTGCTGAAAGGGAAAGACTTCCCCAGAGCAGTGGGCAGAGGTACTGGCCCCATACCTGACAGGGGAACCCAAAAGGCATACTTTGATTTAACTGTGCAGGACGCTCAGGAGTATCCTAAATTAAAGGTGGAGATCCTTGCACGATTGGGGGTGACAATGACTGTCAGGGCACAGAGAGTGCACCGCTGGGAGTATCACCGGGACAAACCACCGCGTTCCCAAATGTTTGACCTGCTGCACCTCGTCCAGAAATGGCTACAGCCAGAGTCCGCCACGCCGGCACAGATGGTGGAAAGAGTCCTAATGGATCGGTTTGTGCACTCCCTGCCCAGGCCCCTGCAGACTTGGGTTGCCCAGGGTGATCCCCGGAGTGCCGATGAACTGGTCGGACTGGTCGAGAGGTACCAGGGGATGGAAGGTACCTTGGGGAAGCAGCCCATTCCATACTGGGGGTCCGAGCAGGGGGCGGAGTCCCAAAAAGGGGTGGTGCGTCCAAGGTCAAAAGGGGCGGGGGAGGTGGTGCCCAAGGTCCCTACGGGTGATGTTATCTGTTGGAGGTGTCACAGGCCAGGACATATAGCTGCACGGTGTCCCAGACTACCGAGCAGATGGACTGCAGCATGGGACGCCGTATCTCATTCTATGCCGATCCAGTCTGCAGTGTGGATTCCATCCTGAACGAGGGGCCCCAAGCATGTCCCGTAAGGGTGAACGGTCGAGTAGTAACGGCGCTGCTGGACTCCGGGAGTCTTGTGACCCTGGTGAGGGCGAATCTGCCTCTCAAACTACTCCCGGGGTAAAAGGTTGGCGTGCGATGCATACACGGCGATGCAAAGGACTACCCTATGGCCAGAGTGGACATTGAGACTGCGCTGGGCACTGAGTCCCATGAAGTAGGGGTGGTTCGGGACTTGTTGCACCCTATAATTATAGGCCGAGATTTTTGTTTATTCTGGGATCTGTGGGGAAAGTCTGCTGAGGTCACTAGCCAGAATAGGGAACCAGTAAGCCCTAATCAGGTAGCACCATACCCAGAGAAAGACAGGTTTCCTTTTTGTGTCCTGGTAGGAGAAGAGGAAGAAGTGTCTCCTGTATCTGACATTCCAGAGTTAGGGGTGGCCAGTGAGAATTTTGGGACTGCCCAACACAGGGACCCAACTCTGAAGGAAGCCTTCAACAATGTCACTGTCATTGATGGGGTTGCACAGGAACCGGGGACCGACACCAGATTTCCATACTTTATGCTGAGTGGGGAGCTGTTGTATCGGGTCACAAAAATAAGGGAGGAGTTGGTGGAGCAGTTGTTAGTACCCGGGTCCTATAGACGGAAGGTGTTGGATATGACCCATTCACACATCTTGGGGGGACACCTAGGGGTAGACAAAACACAGGAACGGATTATTCAAAGATTCTATTGGCCTGGATGTCACCGGGAGATAGTAAACTATTGCAGGTCCTGCCCTATATGTCAGTTAACTGCCCCTACCTCTCATTTCCGGAACCCCCTGGTGCCACTGCCCATTATTGAAGTGCCATTTGAGAGAATTGCCATGGACTTGGTCGGTCCCCTAGTTAAATCAGCCCAGGGCCATCAGTATATATTAGTCATCCTCGACTATGCCACACGCTATCCGGAGGCAATTCCCCTGAGAAATTCTTCAGCGAAGAGCATAGCCCGCGAGTTGGTACATGTGTTTTCCCGGACAGGCTTGCCGAAGGAGATCCTGACCGACCAAGGGACACCGTTCATGAGTAAAGTAATGAAGGAGTTGTGCAGGGTCCTGCAAATCTCTCAGTTGAGGACCTCGGTGTACCATCCTCAGTCAGATGGCCTTGTGGAGAGATTCAACAAGACCCTAAAGAGCATGCTAAGAAAAGCCATAGAGAAGGATGGTAGAGACTGGGACTGTCTCTTACCCTACCTGATGTTTTCCATCCGTGAAGTTCCTCAGGCCTCCACGGGGTTCTCACCGTTTGAGCTTCTGTATGGCCGACATCCGAGAGGTCTCCTAGATATCGCCAAGGAAACCTGGGAAGCCGAAGTGACGCCCCACCGAAGCGTTATTGAGCATGTGGCCCTGATGCAACAGAGGGTTGCGAAGGTGATGCCAATCGTGAAGGAACACCTCCTCCAGGCACAAGAAGCCCAGGCCAGGGTTTACAACCGATCAGCCAGAGTGAGACAGTTCAATCCGGGAGACTGAGTGCTCGTGCTAGTTCCGATGGTGGAAAGCAAGTTCTTGGCCAAATGGCAAGGGCCGTACGAGGTGATGGAGAAGCTTGGTGAAGTAAACTATAGGATTCACCAACCCGGAAGACGGAAACCAAACCAGGTGTACCATTTCAACCTCCTCAAGCCATGGCATGATAGAGAGTCAGCTGTAACTCCGTGCTTGCTGGGCCACTCAGAAGGTGACGTTGAAGGGGTTACGATAGCAGAGACCCTATCAAAGGACCAGAAACAGCAATGCCGGGAGTTGCTCCAGAGGAACAGGGACCTGTTTTCAGAGTTGCCAGGGCGCACGAAGGTCATAGAGCATGAAGTTCTGACAGAGCCACATGTGCGGGTGAATGTGAAGCCCTATCAAATCCCTGAGGCCCGTCGAGAAGTAATCTCCAAGGAGGTGGAGCGTATGTTGAAGCTCGGAGTCATTGAGGAATCCAAGAGCGGTTGGGCGAGTCCTATCGTCTTGGTCCCGAAACCTGATGGAGAATGGAGATTCTGCAATGATTATAGGAAGCTGAATGAGGTCTCCAAGTGTGACGCATATCCCATGCCACGCGTTGATGAGCTCATTGAAAGACTTGGACCCGCCAGGTACATAACCACCTTGGATTTGACGAAAGGATACTGGCAGATTCCCATGGCCCAGGAAGCCAAGGAGAAAACGGCGTTTTCAACACCAGACGGATGCTTCCAGTATGTCCGGATGCCGTTTGGCCTGCAGGGAGCGCCAGCGACTTTTTAGAGAGCCATGGATAGGATTCTGGCACCTCATAAGCAATACGCCGCTGCGTACCTGGATGATATCGTTATTTTCAGCCCGGACTGGGAGAGTCATCTGGGAAAGGTCCAAGCAGTGTTTGATGCTCTAAGAGAAGCAGGGTTTACAATAAACCCGAAGAAGTGTGCCTTGTGAAAGGAAGAGGCCAAGTACCTTGGATATGTAGTAGGTCGTGGTGGAATAAAACCCCAAATCAATAAAATCGAGGCGATTCAAACATGGCCAAGACCGTTGTCCAAGAAACAAGTGAAAGCCTTCCTGGGGATTGTCGGGTACTACAGGAGGTTCATCCCAAACTTCGCCACGAGGGCTGCCCCTCTGACTGATCTGCTGAAAGGGACCAAATTAGTGATGGTAAAATGGTCTGAAGAAGCAGAGTTGGCCTTCCAAGAAATGAAAGGGGCCCTGTGTAAACAACCGGTCCTGATAGCCCCAGACTTTAAGAAGGAGTTTGTTCTTCAAACAGATGCCTCAGATGTTGGATAGGGAGCAGTTCTGTCAGGAGATACATGGGGAGGAGCATCCAGTCCTTTACCTGAGCAGGAAGCTATCTTCGTGTGAGAAGAATTACTCTGTCGTGGAGAAGGAGCGCTTGGCCATAAAATGGGCATGTGGACACCTTACGGTACTATCTAGTGGGACGAATGTTTAGATTGATATCTGACCATGCCCCACTCAGATGGATGAGGGAAACCAGGGGTAGAAATGCAAGGGTCACCCGCTGGTTCTTAGCCCTGCAGGACTTTAGTTTCCAGGTAGAACACAGGGCCGGGAAGCTACACGGTAATGCTGATGCCCTCTCAAGAATCCCGTGTCCAGTGGGAGAAAGTGCCAAGCCCCACGGCTTTAGGCAGAGGGGGGAGGTATGTAGAGTGGCAAAGGGTTGTGTTATAGACGGGAGGTATCTGGCTCAGAGATGCCTTGTATCTGTTAAATAGCCCAGTACACATTAGCCCTGGGTAGTGGCATAACTATAGCAGTGTATGTGGTTAAAGGACCTGTGATGATGTCACTACCACATGACCAGTCATGTGTTCTATGTTAGCTGGATGTCTGAGATATGAATAAGCCTACTGCTGACCACAGGTGTGAGTGGCTAGAGGTGTGGAAACCTCCAGTGTGGGAGTTTCTGAGGAGACGTCCAGTGTGTGTGCTGAAGAGAATACTCAGTTAGAGTACCAGGACTTTTATCTGTTTTTTTGTTACTTTGTGCCGAAGAAGGCTGTTTTGTTTTCTGTTTGACAGCAAGTTTATGAAGTCTTAATAAACTTGCTTAAAGAACCAGGAAGAGTCGCCCTCCTGCTTACCTCCGGTCGCACACCAGCGAGACCACATCCCTACAATATATACATTAAAGTAGTATCAAAACTGATTACATTAGTTAATATAGTTTTCAACATGTCTTACAAACACAATTAGCTACACTTTCTTGGGACTTGTTGTCTTTGAATTCTGTAGTCAAAATTTCTTAACCTCTTAAGGTATGCCACACTAAACAATATGCTAACGGGATCGCTAAAAAACGTCACTATTTAGCGATCCGTTAGCGATATTGTTCAGTGCGGCAGCTTCAGCGACGAGCTTCTGCTGTGATCTCGCTGTCGCTGGAATCGTTCCGACCCTATTTCATCGCTGGCGCTCCCGTGGGTAAGTATCTAATCGCTGTGTGCACCTTTTCTTAGCGATTTAGCGGTACTTTTGTACGCTAAAGTCGTTAAGAAGATCGCTAACGGCGATGCGTCGTTAACTATATCGCTAAATGTGGACCGCATTAGCGATATAGAAAAATCCGCTAGCGAATCATTAGTATGCAACGCTAACGAGATCGCTAGGGGATAGCTTAGTGTGGCAGTACCTTTGTGACAGAGCCAATTTGCAGCTTAATGACCGGGCCAATTTTTACAATTCTGACCACTGTCACTTTATGAGGTTATAGGTAGCTATGGAACGCTTCAACGAATCCCACTGATTCTGAGATTTTTTTGTGACATATTGTACTTTGTTAGTGGTAAAATTTCTACGATATGACTGGAGTTTATTTATGAAAATAATGACAATTTGGCAAAAATTTAGAAAATTTTGAAATTTTCAAAATTTTAATTTTTGTGCCCTTAAATCAGAGAGTCATATTGCACAAAATAGTTAATAAATAACTTTTCCCACATGTCTACTTTACATCAGCACAATTTTGGAAACATAATTTTTTTTTGTTAGGACGTTATAAGGGTTAAAAGTTGACCAACGATTTCTAATTTTTCCTACAAAATTTACAAAACCATTTTTTAAGGGACCACCTCACATTTGAAGTGAGTTTGGGAGGGTCAATATGATGGAAAATACCCAAAAGTGACACCATTCTAAAAACTGCACCCCTCAAGGTGCGTAAAACCACATTCAAGAAGTTTATTAACCCTTCAGGTCAGGGGTGGGCAATTAATTTTGCCAGGGGGCCGCATGAGAAATTGGGATGGTTTTAGAGGGCCGGACTAATATAATTAACTCCGTTCTACCCAATACTGTATATATACATATATATATATATATATATATATATAAATATCGTTTACTGTATATAACATACCTGCACATCTCATTATTCTCCCATCACATCAATGCCTCCCCATATTCAGATGCTGCCATCATCATCTTCTCACCATCATCTAATGCCTGCCATTTCATCAATTCTACCCTCATATCATCATGCTCCATTATCAGCAATGCCTCCATCATCAACTCCTCCTCAATCAATTCTCCCATATCTGCTGCCATTATCTCATTTCTCCATCATATCATGTCCTTGCCATCATCATCATCACATCATTTCTCCATCATATGCCTGCCATTATCATCAAATGCCCATATCAATTTGCCATCATCAATTTCCCATCAAATGCTGCCCATTTTCATCAATACTGCATTATCATTTTTCCCCATCATATCAATGCTCCCATATGCACAATGCTGCATATAATCTTTTCCCTCACAATGCTGCCCTTATCATAAATGCCTCCATTAACATCATCTTTCCATTTATCATGCCTTCCCATTATCAGCATGCTGCCCATCATCACACACAGACGCACATAGCACTTCTCACATTTTACACACACTACACACAATACACAACACACACCATACCGCATACTAGACACAGACACACAGAGACACGTCTACCTGTCAGCGTCACGTCTCTGACAAGCGCGCTGAATGATACTCATTCAGCGGCCGGCTGTGAGAAGGCCGTGGAGCGGAGCTGCAGCAGCGGAGCAGGAGAGGTAAGTATTGTGCCAGCTTCGGCTGAGACTGCCGGAGCGCCTCGGGCGGTCACTGACAGCAGCGGCGGATGCGGCCGGGGTCCCCTTGCCGGTCTGCTTCAGGTGCTTCACGAGAACTAAAGCAATGTGAAAGGAAAAACTTTACTTTTTTTCACAAAAAAATTACTTTGGAACCAAACTTTTTTAATTTCGCAAGGGTAACAGGAGAAAGTGGACCACAAAATTTGTTGTGCAATTTCTCCTGAGTATGCCGATACCCCGTATGTGGGGGAAAGCCACTGTTTCGGCACATGGCAGGGCTCAGAAGGGAGGGAGCAGCGTTTGACTTTTTGAACCCAAAATTGGCTGAAATCAATAGCGTGCGCCATGTCATAGTAACATAGTAATAGTTATAGTTTTTAAGGTTGAAGGAAGAGTTTAAGTCCATCTAGTTCAACCTATATCCTATCCTAACCTGCCCTAACAAGTTGATCCAGAGGAACGCAAAAAACCCCATGCAAATACTAAACTCCACATTGGAGAAAAAATTCCTTCCCGACTCCACATACAGCAATCAGACTAGTTCCTAGATCAATGCCCTATCAAGGAATCTACCATATACACCCTGTTACATTATAATTTTCAAGAAGGCATCCAGTCCCTTCTTAACTTTTAGTAGGGAATCACTCATTACAACATTATACGGCAGAGTTCCATAGTCTCACTGCTCTTACAGTAAAGAATCTGCGTCTGTGATTATGACTAAACCTTCTTTCCTCCAGCTGTAGAGGATGCCCCCTTGTCCCCGTCTCAGGTCTAAGAGTAAAAAAATCATTAGAAAGGTCTCTGTACTGTCACCTCATATATTTATACATTGTAATAAGATCACCCCTAAGCCTTCGTTTTTCCAAACTAAATAACCCCAAGCATAATAACCTGTCCTGGTATTGCAGACCCCTCAGTTCTCTAATAACCTTGGTTGCTCTTCTCTGCACCCGCTCTAGTTCAGCTATGTCTTTCTTATACACTGGAGACCAAAACTGTACACAGTATTCTAAGTGTGGTCACACTAGTGACTTGTATAGAGGTAAAATTATGTTCTCCTCATGAGCATCTATGCTTCTTCTAATGCATCCCATTACTTTATTTGCCTATGCAGCAGCTGCCTGGCACTGACCACTAAATGTGAGTTTGTCATTCACCCATACACATGTCGCGATTGGAGACCCCCTGATGTACCTAAACAGTGGAAACCCCCCAATTCTAACTCCAACTCTAACACAGCCCTAACCCCAACCCTAACCACAACACACTGCTAACCCAAATCCCAGCCCTAACCAAAACCCTAACCACAACTCTAACCCCAACACACTTCTAACCATAAACCTAAAATCGTTTATGTTAAGTTGGAACTGGACTATGTCTCTCTTTGTTTGAAACAACCAGAAAGCAGCCCTCAGCAGCTCAGAGAGGACCCTGATGAAGCTGTGTGCGGGATGAAAGGAACAGATCAAAGGAGACATTGTGTATATGTGGCGAGAGGCAAGGGTGTGACTGAGCAACCATTGTCAGCCACACTACGGCCCTGGCTCCCCCTACACTTGGCGTAGTATGGCAGGATCCTGCAACCGTGCAGTATGGAATGCCGTGGATGCGATGAAGAAAGATGAAGATATTGTTAATGTGACTGATACAATGGATGTGACTAATACCTTGGATGTGACTGATACCTGGATATGACTGACACTTTAATTGTGGCAAAGATGGTGACTCTGAAGATCTCGGAAAGTGGAGCGAAGATGGAGGACGACAAAGTTAGTCCCACCCATCGTGAGCGTCCTGACCTAGAGATGGAGTGAAAATTTGTTTGGCAGTCGGCGGCTTGAACTGGAGATGCAGGCCCTGGTGAATGGTGCCCACCATGGTGGGCACATTCGAAAAGGAGAAGGCCTCGCCCCTTACAACAGATTGCAGAGAAATGGGTGGAGCGGCCGAAAGCGACCCCACCTCAGAATGGGTGGGGCACAGAAGAAAACCCCGTGTGCAGCTGCGCTGTGCCATTGCAAGATAGGCACCGGCAGCGATGGACCACTTGTGCACACAAAGCTGAGGCGGCATAGGCTGCGTCGAATGGAAATGGTGGCAGGAGGAAGAAAGGGCCTGACCCGGAAGGTTGGGAGGACTCACTGACGACTGCTGGTCCATCGGGGTCCCTGTGCCTGCGGAGGAGCAGAGCTGGTTACCGCCGGAGCTGAGGCATCGTCTTCGGAAGGTGGAGGCCGGTGAACCGGAAGCAAAGACTGCGCTGGAGGAGCCCACGTCGGAAGTGGAGGAGTCTGGGCCGGAGTGCACAGCTGCTATGGCTGAGGGATCTGATGGTCGCAGGACGGTTGCGGCCGGGATGCTCGAGCAGATGGTGGTGAGTGGACCTTGGCCCCTGACCCCAGAAGGCTGGACTGTACCTCAGTCCCAAACCTCGGACAGCTGGTCCATACGTAGCGGTACCTCGACCCTAGGCCTGTCTCACTTCCACCAGAAGACAGAGGGCCCCTTTCCATCCCTGGGCAGGCCACCTGGATTCATGAGGTGATCCTGCGTGAAAAGCAGCTGGAGAAGGAGGTTTGAGCAGAGCTGTGCCGACCCGGAGGGTTCGCTATGGCCGGACGTCGTACCAGAGGGCAGCTGGTCTACATGAACATCGACCATGGCTATGGATTCATTTGTGTGGTGGGCACCAATGCTAAGGTGTACGTGAATGCCGCCTCAGTTAAATATGGGAGGCCCCTGAAGGAAGGAGATTGGGTCTCCTTCTTCAAAGAGGATAGCCCTTGGGGATATTTTACGGTGGCTGCCACATTATGCCACGAGGATGACCTGGAACTTTATGTGGGCCAGGAACAGGCACAGTCGGCCCCCTGTTCCCTGGCCACTACCCGGCCAAGCCCTGCCCCTGCCATGTCTTGGCAGCCCACTACGCCTCTGGCTGCAGAATCGTCGTCAGCCCAAACACGGGCATGGAGCCCAATAGGAGATAAAGCGGCACAGGATACGTGTCGCTAAACTTAAGTGTGCATTTGACAAAGTGAAGTAGTGCTCGTTGCACAATCAGCAATGGGACTGTTCCGTGCCCCTATGGGCAAGAGTAGCTCTGGAGCACCCTAAAGTCGGGTGTATTCTTGGTACGGGCCGTGAGTAAACGTTTTTTCTTTTCCTAGTTTTTGTTTCACCTGTTGCGCCTCTTCTGCTGGATGGCAGGGCTTTAACCCTATGGGGTTACGGGTCCAATGACAGGCAGCACCCGTATACTTAAAGGGCCATACTCTACACAAAGGAGAGAGGAAAAACCCCTAAGGACCTGACAGACAGGTCAAGTTAATACACAATGGACAGCGTGAAAATTAATAATGACTGTTTATATGCTCGGGTCCTGTAGACGGACGAGACTGGGGACCAATAGACTAAAGGTGCTACTTGGAGGACTGGGTATCAGGCACATGTTAAGAGAAAATGGACCCTTATGCGGCGAAAAAGAATTTTGCTCACGTTGAGCTGGTAAAATGTCTACCTCGTTCGTACGTTTGTCTCCCTGTGAGGAGTACTTTGTTGTAAATATAAATGTGTTAAAGCAAGATATGGTCGGGGACGAGCATTCTTAAAGGAGGAAGAGTGTAAGGGGTTACAGAGACTGACCTATGCCCCCAAACATGTCCCGGTTAAATGGTGATAACTGTGAATGTTCTAAACCTGTACAGGTCCTTCTCAAAAAATTAGCATATAGTGCTAAATTTCATTATTTTCCATAATGTAATGATTACAATTAAACTTTCATATATTTTTGATTCATTACACAACAACTGAAATTTGTCAGGTCTTTTATTGTTTTAATACTGATGATTTTGGCATACAACTCCTGATAACCCAAAAAACCTGTCTCAAAAAATTAGCATATCAAAAAAGGTTCTCTAAACGACCTATTACCCTAATCTTCTGAATCAACTAATTAACTCTAAACACATGCAAAAGATTCCTGAGGCTTTTAAAAACTCCCTGCCTGGTTCATTACTCAAAACCCCCATCATGGGTAAGACTAGCGACCTTACTGATGTCAAGAAGGCCATCATTGACACCCTCAAGCAAGAGGGTAAGACCCAGAAAGAAATTTCTCAACAAATAGGCTGTTCCCAGAGTGCTGTATCAAGGCACCTCAATGGGAAGTCTGTTGGAAGGAAACAATGTGGCAGAAAACGCTGTACAACGAGAAGAGGTGACCGGACCCTAAGGAAGATTGTAGAGAAGGACCGATTCCAGACCTTGGGGGACCTGAGGAAGCAGTGGACTGAGTCTGGTGTAGAAACATCCAGAGCCACCGTGCACAGGCGTGTGCAGGAAATGGGCTACAGGTGCCGCATTCCCCAGGTAAAGCCACTTTTGAACCATAAACAGCGGCAGAAGCGCCTGACCTGGGCTACAGAGAAGCAGCACTGGACTGTTGCTAAGTGGTCCCAAGTACTTTTTTCTGATGAAAGCAAATTTTGCATGTCATTCGGAAATCAAGGTGCCAGAGTCTGGAGGAAGACTGGGGAGAAGGAAATGCCAAAATGCCTGAAGTCCAGTGTCAAGTACCCACAGTCAGTGATGGTGTGGGGTGCCATGTCAGCTGCTGGTGTTGGTCCACTGTGTTTCATCAAGGGCAGGGTCAATGCAGCTAGCTATCAGGAGATTTTGGAGCACTTCATGCTTCCATCGGCTGAAATGCTTTATGGAGATGAAGATTTCATTTTTCAGCACGACCTGGCACCTGCTCACAGTGCCAAAACCACTGGTAAATGGTTTACTGACCATGGTATTACTGTGCTCAATTGGCCTGCCAACTCTCCTGACCTGAACCCCATAGAGAATCTGTGGGATATTGTGAAGAGAAAGTTGAGAGACGCAAGACCCAACACTCTGGATGAGCTTAAGGCCGCTATCGAAGCATCCTGGGCCTCCATAACACCTCAGCAGTGTCACAGGCTGATTGCCTCCATGCCACGCCGCATTGAAGCAGTCATTTCTGCAAAAGGATTCCCGACCAAGTATTGAGTGCATAACTGAACTTTATTATTTGATGGTTTTTTTGTTTGTTTTTAAAAAACACTTTTATTTTATTGGACGGTTGAAATATGTTAATTTTTTGAGACAGGTTTTTTGGGTTATCAGGAGTTGTATGCCAAAATCATCAGTATTAAAACAATAAAAGACCTGACAAATTTCAGTTGGTGTGTAATGAATCTGAAATATATGAAAGTTTAATTGTAATCATTACATTATGGAAAATAATGAAATTTTGCACTATATGCTAATTTTTTGAGAAGGACCTGTGTATTGTAATGTACCTAATGTTGCTATGCATATATATTGTGTAGTTATAGGGTTAGCCACTAGAGGGGCAGTGTAAGTTAGGAATTAGTTAAGATGGGGGGCCAACTGTGGGTAAGCCAGGAAGATTTCCTGTAGTCTAGTCAGTAGGGTCTGATAGCCCGGACAGGACAGGTGGACCCCGTAACGTTAAGCACGGAGCCCAGTCGTCCAGGGCCTGAAGGCCGATGATCACAACCATGAGAGAATGCAGGGCAGCTCCAGTACATGGGCGGATGCCCTTTTGTCTGGGGCGAAACGGACAGGGGAACTCCTGAAGATAGGCTGGCCAGAAGGAACACTGCAGTACAGGATGAGCCAGTGCAACCCTGGGACATTCTGGAACAAGTGAGGGACAGCACAGGGCAAGAAAGATATCTTTGCTGAGATGTTTAAAGGGGTAAATGGTGCAGTTCTAAACTTCACCACCAACACCCACAGTTACACAAAGTGTGAATGAAGCCTTAGTGTTGAGCAGCTACCTACTTGGACTTGTCTTCCTCAAGTTGCTGCCTCTGGAGACACAAGGTGGTTTAGGATAATAACTTTATACATGTTGTACCAATTGTGAAATCTATGATGTCATGTGATATCTATGATGTCATGTGCCAAGTGATGTCATGTCCCCTGTCGTAATAACTGCCACTGGTGTGTTATGTATCAAGTTTCCAACATCAAGAGTAGAATTAACAAAACAAAATCACAGGCTGCAGATAACCACCAGCCTCATTTTTTATTGATATACAAAAAAGGCTGCACTCAAGCATACTGAAGCATGACAACATAGAATACATGAAATTTTGAATAGCAATATGGCTTTGGAGTATAAGGAAAAATTTGAGACGCTTAGTATAAACATTTGGCCAAACATTTTAAAGCCCACCAACCATCGTCAAGGTGGTCTCAATTCTGGTGAGTCCCTGACCTAATGTGAACATACCTCTATTAGGCTGATATCTGAATTTCTGGGTGAATATGCACCTCTGTCAGTAATGCCTGCATTTATGGGTAAAGAATATTTTTTGTATGTTTTACATGGGGGTAGCTCCCTTTGGTTTGCACCTAGTTCACATTAGTCTGGAAGTTCCAGTCAGGTTTTTTTGTCTTATTTGTCTTTTTTGTCATTTTTTATTGAATCATGACGCACATTAAAACCTAAGCATTTGCACCCTTTTATTCTAATCTGTATCACCTACTTTTCTATGAACTAAAGGAAAACACAGGACGCCATACTGCAATAACTGATCACGATAAACCGTCAGTTCCGGTCACTCCTGATCCAACAGGACCAAGATAGCTGACAATGGAGAACTGTAGCAGTCTGCAATTTAAATTTATGTTATGAAGTTTTAATGGCAAACCTACCCAAAAATGGAACCAAGTGGAGTTGTCTCACCTGGTTCAGCCCTTTCTATATGCTTTTATTAGAGCACATGAGTGTCATAGAGGGCAAAACCAGCCGATTGCTGAGGGTCTTCAAGACCAGTGACACACGATCAATTGATTGACAGCAAGTCCTCATTTAGGGAAGAGGTTGTCCAGATTGATAACCCTGTTAGGCGGGGCTCACACTGACATAGTAAAGAACCCCCGTGGGGCAGCACGGTGGCTCAGTGGTTAGCACTGCAGCCTTGCAGAGCTGGGGTCCTGGGTTTAAATCCCACCAAGGACAACATCTGCAAGGAGTTTGTATGTTCTCCCCGTGTTTTTGTGGGTTTCCTCTGGGTTCTCCTGTTTTCTCCCACATTCCAAAGACCATACTGATAGGGAATCTGTTACACTCGGTCCCAGCGCTGGCTCTGCACTCCGTTCTGCTCACTCACCTGTCCCATCTGCTCCTCGGCGTCCTGTGTCCTCCTCCACTTCCTGGCACGCTGCTGGCAGGCCTCCAGATGGTCTGCTTAGGACGCGAGGCCGCGCCCACCGTCTCTCTTAAAGGGGCAGCGTGCATTTTTTGAAATAGCTAATTAACCAATGGCTGCACACTCAGCACTATATCTGGTCACTCCACCATTAGGGGAGTGCCGGAGCAACGTGTTCTATCATTGCTACATCCGGTTCTGTTCCTGATCTGTCTGCGCTGCGTCTGCAGTCTCTGTGCTTCGCTGATACTGTTTGTCTCCTCAGATCATTGCTAACCCGTATCTGGCTAACCTGGACAATCTCGGCTATTACTGGCGCAAGTGTCATCCCGTTCCGCCATCAGCCATCCGTACCCGTGGACCGTGACAAGGTCACTGGAGCCAGCCTACTACCATCCGTTCTGGACCAGGACCTTACCCTTCTCCGTCAAGAATCCTCCACGGACTCTGTAAATACCTGTTACCCTTTTGGTCCCTGTGGGACAGCTGCCACGTGTCCGGGGTCTAACTGGAGGTAGCACCTGTGTCCTCCGGGTATTGCATTCTGGTCCTGTTCGAGGGGCCTTACTACGAGTACCTGGGGCTCACCAGTTACACCCCCTTCGGAGCCCCCCGGACCGCGGTCTCGAGGTTCCACATTAAAAAATAAAAACGAATGTGAACTTCACCACCTCTGCCTCCGCTTCCATTCGTTACAGATTGCTTCGACCATGGAACCCGCTGGATCCCAGAGATCTCCGACCACGGATCTGTGCCAGGAGGTGACCCGTTTGGGAGTTCAACAGGACAAGATCACGACTTATCTACGCAGCTTGTCTACCCGCATGGATTCCTTAGGGTCCTCGTCTGCACCTGACTCTTCTATCAATAATCAGGTACCAGTTCCCATGGCAAGTCAAGGTCCCCGTCTGGCGGCTCCTACCCGTTTCCAGGGTGACCCTACTCTGTGTCGGGGTTTCCTCAATCAGTGCACTCTACACTTCGAAATCTTGGGGCATATGTTTGCTTCTGACCGAGCCAAGGTGGGCTTCATCATGTCACACCTGGGAGGAGAGGCCCTCGCCTGGCTAAATCCGCTATGGGAGAGAGGGGATCCGCTGGTTAACGATCTTCAATCTTTCCTAGAGGCTTTTCGCAGGACTTTCGATGAACCTGGTCGCACCACTTCGACTGCCTCAGCTCTGCTCCGCCTGCGCCAAGGTACTCTCACGGTAGCTCAGTATGCTGTTAAATTCCGCACCCTCTCGTCTGAATTATCGTGGAACAATGAGGCCCTGGTTGCTAACTTCTGGGAAGGCCTATCCGGAAGAATCAAGGATGAGCTGGCGGGACGGGACAGACCTACCCTCTTGGAAGAGCTAATATCCTTGGCAACCCGAATTGACCTGCGTTTTCAGGAGCGCTCCATGGAGATCAAGCGGGACAAAAGGTCCTATCACCTGGACTCTAGTTTGTACAAAACAGGTACTTCGCCCTCCGCCTCCGAGGCCATGGAGGTGGACCATGTAAGTTTGGCCACCCGCCACCGGGAGGCACATCGCAAGGAGGGAAGTTGTTACTACTGCGGTAGTTCTGAACATTTGATCCATTTCTGTCCTAAAAAGTCGGGAAACTCCAGTGCCTAGGTCCGGAAGGAGGGGCCAACCTAGGTAGAGAACAGACCTCTCCCTCATTACACATCTCAGTCTCCGTGTCCTATGGAGAAATAAAATTCTCCGAACATTGTCTACTGGATTCTGGAGCTGCAGGGAACTTCATCCAGCAGGCGGTTGTGGATCATTACCGCTTACCAGTCCAGCGTCTCCTGATCTGTTACAGGTGTCCGCCGTGGATGACAAACCGCTGACCGAGCCCGTCCAGTTTCAAACCGAGTTGGTGGAACTCCGGTAGGTCTAATGCATACTGAACGAATGCGATTTTATGTATTTCCCGGTTTATCCCATCCCATGCTTTTAGGTTTACCTTGGCTCCAGATGCATGAACCAGTCCTTAATTGGAAAACTGGAGAAGTTCTGCGTTGGGGAGATACCTGCATGAATTGTTGCTTAACCCGGATTCAACCTGTTTCGCCTCCAGTCCAGCCTGATACCCTGCCAGGGTTGCCTTCCGTCTATTGGTCCTTCTCTGACGTCTTTGGGAAAAAGGAGGCTGAGAGATTACCTCCACACAGGTCATATGACTGTCAGATAGAGCTTCTTCCTGGAGCATCTCCTCCTCGCGGGAGAGTTTATCCCCTTTCACAGGCAGAGACTCAGGCCATGTCGGACTACATCCAAGAGAATCTGGCTAGAGGATTTATCCGAAAGTCATCGTCACCGGCAGGAGCTGGATTCTTCTTTGTGAAGAAAAAGGATGGATCCTTGCGGCCCTGCATTGACTATCGGGGTCTAAATCAAATCACGGTAAAAAACAGGTATCCATTACCTCTTATTTCAGAGCTGTTTGATCGTCTCCGAGGGGCCAAGATCTTCACCAAATTGGACCTCAGAGGGGCCTACAACCTGATCCGAGTCAGAGAGGGGGACGAATGGAAAACAGCCTTCAACACCTGTGATGGCCACTATGAATACCTGGTGATGCCATTCGGCCTAAGCAATGCACCTGCGGTTTTTCAGGAATTTGTTAATGACATTTTCAGGGACTTGCTCTATACTTGTGTCGTGGTTTACCTGGACGATATTTTGATTTTTTCTGCTGACTTGACGTCACACCGGAGGCAAGTACGCCTGGTCTTACAAAGACTGAGAGAGAACAGGCTATATGCCAAATATGAGAAATGCCTCTTTGAGCAGTCTTCTTTGCCTTTCCTTGGGTACATTGTATCTTCCACAGGATTAAAGATGGATCCGGAGAAGTTGTCTGCAGTTCTCAACTGGCCTCGTCCGTCTGGGCTAAAAGCCATACAAAGGTTCCTCGGGTTCGCCAATTACTACCGGCAATTTATTCCACACTTTTCCACCCGAGTGGCTCCAATCACAGCCTTAACCCGGAAAGGTGTAAACTCTAAGGAATGATCCTCCGAGGCAGAAGAGGCCTTTGTTTCTCTCAAAAAAGCCTTCGCTTCCGCACCCGTTCTCCATCGTCCTAATTCAAGTGAGCAATTTTTTCTTGAAGTTGACGCTTCTTCCATAGGTGCAGGAGCAGTTCTGACCCAGAAGTCGTCTACCGGGCGGATGATCTCGTGTGTTTTTTTTTCCAAGGTTTTTTCTCCTGCAGAAAGGAACTACTCTGTCGGTGATCGCGAACTGTTGGCCATCAAATTGGCTCTGCAAGAATGGAGACATCTTCTTGAAGGAGCTCATCACCAGGTAATCATATTCACCGACCATAAAAACCTTGCCTATCTCCAATCTGCTTTAAGACTGAATCCCCGTCAGGCCCGTTGGGCATTATTTTTTGCCCGTTTCAATTTTGTACTTCATTTCCGTCCAGCTGACAAGAACATCAAGGCAGACGCACTCTCTAGAGCCTTCTTGCCTCCTGAACTGGAGGAGGAACCTCAGCACATTATTGAACCTTCTAAGTTAGTCTCTGTTGCCTCCACTGATCTGGCCCGGCTTCCTCCTGGGAAGACTTTCGTGTCCGCCTCTGATCGTAGTCGTGTTCTGCGCTGGGGTCATTCTTCTAAGTTGGCTGGCCATGCTGGTCAGAGAAAGACGCAGCAACTCATCTCCCTTTATTACTGGTGGCCTACCATGGGCAAGGATATCCAGGAGTTCATCGCAGCCTGTCCTTCATGTGCCCGTAACAAAACTGTTAAACATCTACCAGCCGGCAGGCTTCTGCCTCTTCGGATTCCGTCCGCTCCCTGGCAGCACATCGCGATGGATTTCATCACGGATCTTCCCATTTCTTCTGGCTGCTCAGTGGTATGGGTTGTGGTGGACCGCTTCTCTAAAATGGCCCACTTCGTTCCGCTATCTGGCCTCCCGTCTGCTCCAGAACTGGCCACTCACTTCATTCAGCACATCTTCCGTCTACATGGATTTCCTCTCCACATCGTGTCCGACAGGGGCGTCCAGTTCACCTCTAAGTTCTGGAGAGGACTCTGTAAAATGGTAAAAATTGAACTAGATTTTTTTTCTGCATATCATCCCCAGTCTAATGGGCAAGTGGAAAGGATCAATCAAATCCTGGCTGGATACCTGCGTCACTTCGTCAACGCTCATCATAATGACTGGGTAGAATTACTGCCCTGGGCGGAATTCTCCTACAACAACCAAGTAAGTGAATCTTCTGGAAAGTCTCCCTTTCAGATTGTGTTTGGACTGCAACCCGGAATTCCTCTTCCTGTCTCGGGATTGTCTGATGTTTCGGCAGTCGATACCTTGTCTAAGAATTTCTCGGACATTTGGAGAGAGACCAGGTCGGCTTTGGAGAAAGCTTCTCAACGTATGAAAACGCATGCGGACAAAAGACGTTTGGAGGCTCCCATCTTTCGTCCAGGAGACAAGGTATGGCTCTCCTCCAAGTACATCCGTCTGAAGTTACCATCGTACAAATTGGGTCCCCGTTTCATTGGTCCCTTTGAAGTCTTGAGACAAATCAACCCGGTCTCTTATAAACTAAAATTGCCTAATTCTCTACGAGTACCTAACTCCTTTCATGTTTCCCTCCTCAAACCAGTAGTGTTGAGCTCCTTCTTTAAGGACCCGGGTACCACTCCTGATCCGGTCTCTGAGGATGATGTTTTTGAGGTAAAACATATCTTGGCCTCTAAGAGAGTAAGAGGTAGGATCTATTACCTGGTGGACTGGAAGGGTTTTGGTCCTGAGGAGAGATCTTGGGAGCCTAAAGAGAACATCCAGGCTCCTCTTCTTCTTAAAAGATTTCACGCAGGCTTGAAAAAGAGGGGAGTAAAGAGGGGGATACTGTTACACTCGGTCCCAGCGCTGGCTCTGTACTCCGTTCTGCTCACTCACCTGTCCCATCTGCTCCTCGGCGTCCTGTGTCCTCCTCCACTTCCTGGCACGCTGCTGGCAGGCCTCCAGATGGTCTGCTTAGGACGCGAGGCCGCGCCCACCGTCTCTCTTAAAGGGGCAGCGTGCATTTTTTGAAATAGCTAATTAACCAATGGCTGCACACTCAGCACTATATCTGGTCACTCCACCATTAGGGGAGTGCCGAAGCAACGTGTTCTATCATTGCTACATCCGGTTCTGTTCCTGATCTGTCTGCGCTGCGTCTGCAGTCTCTGTGCTTCGCTGATACTGTTTGTCTCCTCAGATCATTGCTAACCCGTATCTGGCTAACCTGGACAATCTCGGCTATTACTGGCGCAAGTGTCATCCCGTTCCGCCATCAGCCATCCGTACCCGTGGACCGTGACAAGGTCACTGGAGCCAGCCTACTACCATCCGTTCTGGACCAGGACCTTACCCTTCTCCGTCAAGAATCCTCCACGGACTCTGTAAATACCTGTTACCCTTTTGGTCCCTGTGGGACAGCTGCCACGTGTCCGGGGTCTAACTGGAGGTAGCACCTGTGTCCTCCGGGTATTCCATTCTGGTCTGGTCCTGTTCGAGGGGCCTTACTACGGGTACCTGGGGCTCACTAGTTACGCCCCCTTCGGAGCCCCCCGGACCGCGGTCTCGAGGTTCCACATTAAAAAATAAAAACGAATGTGAACTTCACCACCTCTGCCTCCGTTTCCATTCGTTACAGAATCTAGATTGTGAGCCCCATCGGGAACAGTGCCAATAATAAAGTCTGTAAAGTGCTGTGGAATTAATAGCGCTATATAAATGAGTAAAATAAAATAAATAAACCCAAATGTGCAGATTTTCCTTAGAATCTGGTCAATAACATTTTTTTAATCATAGAATCATTATAACAATCACAGGACACAGGATACAGTGAGTTTTGCTAAGATTTTCAGGTGAATGATGCAGTTCTGAATCCCAATACTAACCCCCCATCTGTACAATTTGTATCAGTGTATAGAACTAGGGTAACACACTGCAAAAAAGGTGAATGTAGGCCTTAAATGCCCAAATTTGTAGCCCACAGATAGATGAGGCGTCTGACGGAGATACCACACTGTTCAATATGTGGCCTGTATTTTTTTTTTTTTTTACAGCAAAATAGTGTATAGAAGAACTAGGGTAACACTGCAAAAAAGGTGAGCCCACAGATAGATAAGATGTCTGGCAGAGATATCACACTGTTCAATATGTAGCCTGTATTTTTTAAATTTTTACCCCAAAATAGTTTATTGAACTAGGTTAACAGAAAGAAAAAACAGTGGAACTGAGGCCTGAAATGCTACAATTTGTAGCCCACAGATAGATGAGACGTGTGAAGGAGATAGCCTACTGTAAAATATCTGGCCTGTGGCTTTTGTTTTTTTTTTTTTTGGCCCAGCTAATTTGTTTCAACAAGTTAGCTATGACACAACAAAAAAATTCTATGGAGGCTGAAATGGCCCAATTTTGAGTGCAATGATATGCGATCCGCGTGGCGGACAAAACACAGTGTAAAATATCTGCCCTATACCTAAATATTTTTTTGGCAGCTAACTATTTTTTGGGCAGCAAAATAGTATCAAGAAATTATATAGCACACTCCAAAAAATTTAACAGTACCACAAAAATGTCAGAAATTTCTGCGCACTCAGATGTGATGGCTGGGATGGGCAAAACCGTTTAAAATAGCTGTATTTTCACGCTGTACTATGAAAATAATCTGGCTGTATTCTGCCGTGTCAACAAGCAAATGGAGAAAAAAAGTGGGCTCTTGATTGCTTTGGAATAAAATAATCAGGATTAAGATGCAAAAAAAAATGTGTTGCCCACTGGGACCTAGAGGTGTGTAGATACGGTCAATATATGTTATAGGCAGCAGCAGATAGTAATGGAAAGGACCCTCTTGATGTATGCAATGAAGTATGCCACATACAATGCTTGCCTGGTATTGATATCTATATACCCACATACAGTGCCTGCATGCCTTGCACTGATATGTACAGTATATACGCACATACACTCACTGCCTACCTAGCACTGTGTGTAACCCAGCTGTGACTGGAGCCACATGTTACCCTGGAGGATGCACGAAAGGTAAATCCATGATAACCTATAAGCACACAACACTTCACATTTTCCCTGGTTCCACCAGAGGGAGCCCTTGAGACGACAGTAGTGAGATGAAGGCAGTCTAGCTGCGAGTTAGCTAGTCGTTGGTTTTACCTCAGAATGGCAGTTACCTCAGATCAGTTTAGCCGGAGGGCTGAGACAGACAAGCTAGTTACCTCAGACGAGTAGAGAGGGAAAGACTAGCCAAAGAAAGACTTATCTGAAAGCCTGGGGACTTCAGGACTTACTCAGCTTACATCTGTGAGTCCAGTGTAGTGGAAAGGATTGCCACTTAGTCTGGTCAAAGTTGAGTCCACTGAGAGTGCTTCAGCGAGCGTTTCAGTAAGTAAGCGTGCCGACGCTTGGAGAGCAGTGAAGAAAAGAAAGCTGACATCTGCTGCTAGTTTGTGCTTATGATAGTGGTGAGAGTAGGACTAAAGGCAGGTGGAAAAAAGGTGAAAAGGGAATGACCGAGGTCAACCAGCATTGATAGCTTACCTCCACTCTGCACCACCGGACACCGGGTCCGCGCTTACCAGCATCTGCACGACTGGTAGGAGACACCGGAGACCCTGGACTTCAAGTCGCAGGGGCCCAGCAGTGCTGATACGTAACCGAGGTTAGGAAGACGGGGGTCTGGCAGGTACCGCCACAAAGACGCTGTTCTGTCCACAAGAAGACCTCACCACAAGGTCAGCCGGGCGTAGCTGAAAACACGGAGTTAAGCTTTGTTTTATGCAAGTCAGAAACTCACACACATTAAAGGCGTAAGGAGGCCCTACACCTACTCAGTGGATTACTGGACGTGCATCCTCCACCCTGACGGCTTCCCGGGACGTGCCTGCAAATATCACCAGTAAAGGTACAGAAAGAGACTTGCTTGTGTGTGTCTGCATTATTGCTCCTGCACCCCTACACCGCCATATACTCTGAGGAATCAGTCTTGCCTGTGGGAGACTTAACACCTTGCTGCCCCAAACCCTCAGAGGACCTACCCTGCAGCGCTGGTCACCCTGACCAGGAACCACAGGTGGCATCACGAACATTCTATCATCCCCTGTAAATATCCCCCTTTAGTGAGCGCCCAGGGCAACGGACCGAGCTGCGCTACCCGTGACATCCCCCAGTGAAGTGAACGGGCTCGGTGCCGAGTACCCCAAAGCCCTGGTACTGCGACTCATCTTTGGCATCATGAACAGGATACGAAGCTTGCTATACGAGAGTCCTGTGTGCCTGAAGTGGACTGTTTTTGTGCTAGAGACTGTGTTGCTGTTTTTGAGATTTTGGTGCCAATTGTCCGCCATTGCCCGCCAAATTGCAGCGCTACAGCGCAACGAGAAGGGGCGTACCTGCAGAAAGCGCGCGGAGTCCCGGACACGCCCCCAACGCTGACGCTGCGGCAGGTCTTGTGGAGAGCTTCAGTGATCGCTCTGACGTCAGAGCGCCGGCGACGCAGGTCCTTCCACATCGCTGTGCCTGGCAGAGCTGCAGCGTTCAGGAGAAGGTAGGCCACGCTTAACTAGGGGGCGCAGACATGTCGCAGCCGCAAGCTGACAGCGCGGCCCAGGGCGACCGCTCCGGTGACTTACCCGCCGGCGCTGCTGCGCAGGATGGAAATGCTGGCCCCTCACCAGGTCCTGTGGCCCCGATAGTACCGCTAACGCTGCCATACATGCCTGGAGCGAAGTGGCTCCCTCAGTACAGCGGTAAGCCAGATACCCTGTCAGGGTTTAAACGCAAAATATGCAGCATAATGGACATGTACCCTATGACAGAGAAACAAAGAGATGCAGTGGTAGTAGGACAACTGACTGGTGCTGCAGAAAGGGAAGTAGAAACTTGGACAGCTGCAGACCAGGAATCAGTGCTTTCAATTTTCTTAAAACTACAGACTATTTTTGAGGACCGCACTGAAACAGATCTCCGGATGAGATTTTACCAATGCTCCCAGAGACCAGATGACAGTATTAGGACTACGCCTGCCGACTACAGGGGCCCTGCGAGCTCTCAAACAGGTCAACCCTATAAGTGCCATTAATGAAAGCAAAATGTTGAAGGAACAGTTTGTACGGGGACTGAGGTCCCAAGCTGAAAGCAGAACTGTGCACTGGTGGTCCTTGGATCATCCTGACGCTACCTTTGATGCCCTAAAAGATATGGCTATAAAAGGACTGCGACCCCTGGAGAAGCCTGAGGTGGCAACCCAGTGTCACCCGGTGAAGCCACTCTAAAGCCAGCAGCATCCACCTTTTACCCGCTGGTGGCGGAAGCCAAAACGCAGGTGGCGCCCCCTACTGAGTTGGACTGTCTGCGCTCAGAAGTGCGCCAGCTGACTAAAAACCTGGCCGCTGTAATGAGTGCCCTGCAACTGCGTTAGGAGGAAGGAGGAAAGATCCTGCTAGCTGACTGCCCAGAGGATGTCCCTTGGATGAACCGGAGGAAAAGGAGGACGTCGCCCCATCGGAGGAGGACAACGCCACCCCCAGGAGCGACCCCTGATCAGCACCATCCTCGCCGAGAGATCATCTGCTACCGTTGCAACAGAGAAAGTCATCTAGCCCAACAGTGTCATTTAAAGGAGCAGATCCTGGGTCCGAGGGCCAACCCCCAGGAATAGACTCATCAGGCCCCTCAGACTGTAACCGCAGGTTTGTGGGAGGAAGACCCTACCTGTCCATCATCCTGGCGGGATCGCAATCCCTGCCCTGCTGGACACTGGATCTCAGGTGACCATCATACCTGATGTCCTGTATAATAAGTTTTGGTCCATGGACAGTCTCCAGCCCCCGAGCCCTGACTTTGCTGTGTATGCCTCTAATGGTCTCCCTGTTGATATACTCGGAGCCAAAAACGTGGACGTAAAAGTGGGCAGAGTGGAGCTGAAGGACCAGGGACTCTTAGTAGTAAAGACTGTAAATGAGGAAAATGGCTTAAATGTGGTTTTAGGTACAAACATTATCAGTAACTGTCTGGGAGAAGTTGTGTTTTTGCTCCAACAGCTCGCCGAAGTTGCCAGGCCAAAGCAAAAGGGAGTGATCCAGAGGGAGATCCGGGCCCTGATGTGCCAGCAGCAAGCGAAGCTGACAGATGGTGAAATTGGTAATGTACGGGTGACAGACCCGAACCCCATTGTGATACCCCCAATGAGTGAAATGCTTATATGGTGTAGAGCAGCAATAGGTCTGAGAGGACAGAACTACCAAGCAGTAGTAGAGCCCGATTGTTCAGAGCACAGACCTACACTCTTGACTGCTAGAGGGGTAGTAGAAGTACGAAATGGGAGGGTACCAGTACGTCTTCTCAACTGGGGAGAAGATGAAGTAAATTTACCACGTTATGCCACTGTTGCTAAATTACATACCGTAGATAACAACTCCATTCTCACGACCGAGTCCTTAGCCTCCCGCCAACCAGCAGAGGATAATGACCCAGCAACCCAGGTGGAGGATTGGTGTCAGCAGCTCCATGTCGGGACAGACACCACTCCAGCCCACCAGAAACAAGGAGTACTACGAGTGGTACAGGAGTACACATAGGTATTTAGCAAACACCCACTTGACTTTGGGACAATTAAGGGAGTACAACATCATATCCCTACAGGCAGCCATCCTCCCATCAAAGAGCGGTACAGGCCTATACCTCCAGCACACTACCAGAAAGCTAAGGAAATGTTGCGTGACATGAAGGAAGCAGGGGTGATAAGGGATAGTTGTAGTCCCTGGGCAGCACCTCTAGTCCTAGTTAGGAAAAAGGATGGAAGCATGAGAATGTGTGTAGATTACAGACAAGTAAATCGCATTACACATAAAGATGCATACCCTTTACCATGCATTGAGGAATCCTTAGCTGCCTTAAAAACTGCTAACTACTTTTCCACCCTCGACCTCACTAGTGGGTACTGGCAAGTAGCTGTGGCTAAGGAGGATCGGGAGAAGACGGCTTTCACCACCCCGATGGGACTCTGTGAGTTTGACAGGATGCCGTTTGGACTCAGCAGAGCCCCGGGAATGTTCCAGAGAGTGATAGAGAGTTGCCTGGGACATCTCAACTTTGAAACCGTGTTGCTGTACCTGGACGACGTAATTGTGTACTCCAAGACGTATGAGGATCATCTGAAGCACCTGGCAGAGGTATTCGAGTCAATGTCCAAGTATGGGAGGAAACTGAAGCCTTCAAAGTGCCATCTGCTTAAACAAAAGGTACAGTACTTGGGACATATTGTCAGCTCAGAAGGAGTAGCGCCAGACCCCGAGAAGGTCACCGCCATCCAGAAATGGCCAGAGCCAAGGAATCTCAAGGAGGTGCGCCAGTTCCTGGACTGACAGGTTACTACCGGAGGTTTGTAAAGGACTACACTAAGAAAGCAGCGCCTCTGAAGGACCTTCTGGTAGGACAACCCCTCAAGAGCAGAAATCCTCCATTCCACTGGGGTAAAGAACAAGCTGAGGCATTCAAGGAGATGAAGGAGATCCTGACAGGCGATGAGATCTTAGCCTATCCTGACTACAGCCAGCCGTTCCTGCTGTACACTGATGCCAGCAACGAAGGATTGGGAGCTGTCCTCAGTCAGAAGCAAAATGGCCTGGAGATAGTCATCGCATATGCAAGCAGGAAGCTCCGGCCGACCGAGAGAAACCCAGAGAACTATAGCAGCTTCAATTTGGAGTTCCTGGCGCTGGTCTGGGCCATTACAGAAAGATTCAAGCATTACCTAGCCTCCAGCAAGTTCACTGCTTACACTGATAATAACCCCTTGACACATCTTGAAACAGCCAAGCTGGGAGCCATGGAACAACGTTGGATGGCTCGGCTGTCGAACTATCAATTTACTATCAAGTACAGGGCGGGCCGTAAGAACGCCAACGCTGACACCTTGTCCAGAATGCCGCATGAGTCCGACACGGAAGAGGAATTGGATGATCTAGAAGAGATTGAGCTACCTGCATTCCACAGAAATGGGATGATCCACGAGCAACGAGCCTACAGGAGGCAGCGTGGTAAGACGTTAAACCCTTTACCTCACCACAGCTGGAAGGAGACCCAGAACAGTGACCCGGTTGTCAGCCGCATCAAGGAGCTGATAACTCAGGAAGGTTCCTCCTTGGAGAAGGATGCTTCTCAACAAGCAAAGCAGCTGTGGAACGAGAGAAGCCGGCTGTTTATCTACCGAGAGAAGCTGTGCCGAAGGTACGTCAACCCCAGAACCCATGAGATGGTATGGCAGATAGTAGTCCCAAGAACAGACATCCAGATGGTGTTGGAAGCCTACCACGATCGAGCGGGGCACTTTGGCTGGAAGAAGCTGGAAACCCTGCTGAAGTATCGTTTCTACTGGGTGGGAATGCGCAGTTCCATCGAGAAATGGTGTAAGAACTGTGCGTCCTGTAGCCTCCGAAAAAAAGACTACAGCAGCCAGAAAGCACCCCTGCAACCCATCAATACGACTCATCCCTTGGAGATCGTGGCCTTGGACCATGTAAAGTTGTCACCCAGTCGGTCAGGATACTCATATGCCCTGACAATGGTGGATCACTACTCCAGGTTCCTGGTGGTTGCCCCTGTCAAAGATCTGACAGCTGAAACAGCAGCAAAGACATTTCAGGCGTATTTCTGCAGACCCCATGGATATTCAGAGCAAGTGTTAACTGATCAGGGTCCTGCCTTTGAAGCCGAATTGTTTAAAGAGTTCTGTCACTTGTACGGGTGTAAGAAAATAAGAACCACACCGTATCACCCCCAAACAAATGGTCTTTGTGAAAAGATGAATCACATAGTCATTGATCTGCTGAAGACGGTACCACTTGAGGAGAGGAATCGGTGGCCAGACTTACTACCTGACCTGGTAGATCTGTACAATCACATACCGGTGAGTTCCACCAACTGCACTCCAGCCTACCTTATGCGAGCAAGACCAGGAAAACTGCCCATGGATTTGGAACTTGGTGTTGTAGAACCTGAAGCTGATGTTACTACTGAAGATTGGGACACGAACCGACAGGAACAGTACAGGAGAGTACAAGCCTGCGTGGAAGATAGTCTCAATAAAGTAAGGGAAAAGCAAGAGGAGAACTACAACAAAAGTGCGCCAGTTAAGCCTTTTATGCCTGGAGAAATTGTGCTAAAAAGAAAAGGGAGAATGCACAAATTGGATGATCAGTGGGAAAAAGAGCCATATGTCGTGCAAAATTCCAAGTTTGACAACAGGAAAACTTGTACCATTAGCAAAGATGGAGGAAAAACAACCACCACGGTATCCAGAGACCACCTAAAACTGTGTCCAGATATGTTAAAGCTTCACGAAGAAGAACTTGTTATGGAAAAAGAGAAATCAGGTGAAGTCATAAACACGGACCTAGGAGATTTTCCTGCAGATTGGCCTTGTATCGGGGACGCTGTGATTATTCCAGTACTTCAATTTTACCAACCACAAGAAGCACCCCAACGTCGAGTTGAACCAGTTGCCGCAGCAGAAGAAATAGTTCGTGACGAACTTGCTCCTGTAGCATCTCCAGAAGTAGAATCTCAAAGAATGGAATCTCAAAACGTGGAACCTTCAGATATAGGGTCTCAGGAAGAAGAATCCCCTGGCGAAACAGAACCGCATCGCCCAGTCGCTAGTATGCTTGCCAGATCCCTAGAGAGGTGGAGGCAGATTTACAGTTTGCCGGTACGCAGGACAGATAGGCCAGAGGCTACTATACCTGACACCACACCACGTAGGTCAGTACGCACAACGAAAGGAAGGTTACCTGTTAGGTACCAAGAGTAGGCCTAGCAAATTAATCCAGTGAACCAATATCCAAGTGTAAAAATGTAAATAAGGTTTGTGTAAATATTTGTATATATGTTACTTGTATTATGAAACGTTTGAAGTGTCCTTACCTCCCGCAAGGGAAGAGTTATAATTATGTTTATTTGTTGATGTTATAAAAATTGTTTTCTTTTTCAGCCCGGGAGTGCTGATATTAACTAGGGGGTGATGTGTAGCCCAGCTGTGACTGGAGCCACATGTTACCCTGGAGGATGCACGAAAGGTAAATCCATGATAACCTTTAAGCACACAACACTTCACATTTTCCCTGGTTCCACCAGAGGGAGCCCTTGAGACGACAGTAGTGAGACGAAGGCAGTCTAGCTGCGAGTTAGCTAGTCGTTGGTTTTACCTCAGAATGGCAGTTACCTCAGATCAGTTTAGCCGGAGGGCTGAGACAGACAAGCTAGTTACCTCAGACGAGTAGAGAGGGAAAGACTAGCCAAAGAAAGACTTATCTGAAAGCCTGGGGACTTCAGGACTTACTCTGCTTACATCGTGGAGTCCAGTGTAGTGGAAAGGATTGCACTTAGTCTGGTCAAAGTTGAGTCCACTGAGAGTGCTTCAGCGAGCGTTTCAGTAAGTAAGCGTGCCGACGCTTGGAGAGCGGTGAAGAAAAGAAAGCTGACATCTGCTGCTAGTTTGTGCTTATGATAGTGGTGAGAGTAGGACGAAAGGCAGGTGGAAGAAAGAGGAAAAGAGAGTGACCGAGGTCAACCAGCATTGATAGCTTACCTCCACTCTGCACCACCGAACACCGGGTCCGCGCTTACCAGCATCTGCACAACTGGTAGGAGACACCGGAGACCCTGGACTTCAAGTCGCAGGGGCCCAGCAGTGCTGATACGTAACCGAGGTTAGGAAGACGGGGGTCTGGCAGGTACCGCCACAAAGACGCTGTTCTGTCCACAAGAAGACCTCACCACAAGGTCAGCCAGGTGTAGCTGAAAACACGGAGTTAAGCTTTGTTTTATGCAAGTCAGAAACTCACACACATTAAAGGCGTAAGGAGACTCTACACCTACTCAGTGGATTACTGGACGTGCATCCTCCACCCTGACGGCTTCCCGGGACGTGCCTGCAAATATCACCAGTAAAGGTACAGAAAGAGACTTGCTTGTGTGTGTCTGCATTATTGCTCCTGCACCCCTACACCGCCATATACTCTGAGGAATCAGTCTCGCCTGTGGAAGACTTAACACCTTGCTGACCCAAACCCTCAGAGGACCTACCCTGCAGCGCTGGTCACCCTGACCAGGAACCACAGGTGGCATCACGAACATTCTATCATCCCCTGTAAATATCCCCCTTTAGTGAGCGCCCAGGGCAACGGACCGAGCTGCGCTACCCGTGACATCCCCCAGTGAAGTGAACGGGCTCGGTGCCGAGTACCCCAAAGCCCTGGTACTGCGACTCAACTGCAATCTATATACCTCGTAATTAGTCCTTAGAAGGACTGTTGATTTTGCTGGCTTGAATATTCTTGATGGTATACCCATACTACCTTATAAACCCCCAAATCTGACCCTATCTCGGCAGCAGCTCTCCCTACACTCGCTAATTCCGGAGCAGACTGTGACGAGCATGGCGGCGCCAGGTCTCTTATACACCTGATGACTCTGTGATACCACAATCAAGATGGCTGCGGCATTACAGTGCATGGCCGACAATCCCTAAAGAGCGCCAAAAATGCAGGGCAGGGACCAGAGCACCAGGCGAATAATCCCAGAAATGCTCTGTGCTAGCCGAGTACCGCAAGTACAGCGATGCTCGGGTGAGTAACGAGCATTACCGAGCACGTTCGCTCATCACTAGTCATAATAGGAAACGTATGCTTGGGACGCATGCATGCCCCCTCTTTTGTGACAAACATGCTGACAAATACACTGGAGAAAGGATGCCCATCTCTGTTCCAAACTTGTAACAACGAGTTCCATGTCAGAGAGCTACCACACAGCATCTAACTGCTCAGTCATTTAACAGACGTTACTCACGACAGCAGTACAGTGTCGGGAAGCTACGAGGATCAGGTAGGGTGCACAGTCTTCCAGAGAACTAAGCAGGACAACCAAGTGGTAATGTCGGTAGAGGACAAGTTGTTCTTAGAAGTAATGGACAAGGGACTTGTTAAAGATGAGACCAACAGCTGGGTCGTGCCTCTTCCCTTCAGAACCCACACACCACGTCTACCGAACAACAGAAATCAGGCATAAAAAGGTTTCTTCTCTCTCAAACATAATCTGCAAAAGAAACCAGACATGAAAGATCACTTTTTCTCCTTCATGTCAAAGATTTTCAAAAACTATCATGCAGAGCTAGCTCCCACTCTCAAAGACTCAGAAGAATGCTGGTTCCTACCCATGCTTAGAGTATACCACCCTAAGAAACCAGACCAGATTAGAGTGGTGTTCGATTCCAGTGTTAAGTTTGATTATGTCTCCCTGAATGAAGTTCTACTGACAGGACCAGACCTCAATGTCAAACAAACTGGGAGTACTTATGCGCTTCCTTACGGATTCCATTGCCTTCATCGCTGACATCCAGCAAATGTTCCATTGTTTCCTTGTGAGAGAGAGAGACAGGAACTTCTGAGATTCTTCTGGTACAGAGACAATGATCGTACTAAAGAAGTCACAGTGTATCGCATGAGAGTGCACATCTTTGGTAACAGTCCTTCACCTGCAGTCGCCATTTATGGACTCAAAAGGTAGGCTCAAGAAGGAGAAACAGAATACAGAGCAGATGTCAGACAATTCATAGAAAAAGACTTTTATGTTGACGACTGTCTGAAAGCCATGCCCTGAAATGAGACTGCCATCAGTCTTCTCAGGAGAGCCCAGGAGATGCTTGCCTGCTCAAACCTCAGGCTTCACAAAATAGCCTCAAACAGCCAAGAACTTATGGAAGCATTTCCTTCTCAGCATCTATGTAATGGTCTCAGAGATCTGGACTTGGGGTCAGAACCCGCATCAATGCAACGCAGCCTCGGGCTTCTCTGGAATCTACAGTCAGACACTTTCACCTTCCAGGTCAGCTGGGATGAAAGGCCTTTCACATGTAGAGGTGTCCTGTCTACCATCAACAGTCTGTACAATCCCTTGAGTTTTCCCAGCTCCTGTTACTATACAAGACAAGGCCCTACTAAGAGACTTAACTAGGGAAACATCTGACTGGGATGCACCTCTGCCACCTGATAATGATCCGGTGGGAAGGATGGAAGAATTCGTTAGCAGCCCTCCCCAACCTGAACATGCCAAGACCATACACCTCCATGCTGTCTACAGAAATACAAAGTCAAAGATTGTACGTATTTGCAGATGCTTCTTTCAAAGCAAATGCCGTTGTTGCCTATCTCAAAACTGTAGACTCCAAATGTCAGAGCCACATTGGGTTCGTTATGGGGAACGCTAAACTCGAACCACAACCAGAGCACACTATACCCAGGTTAGAGCTTTGTGCCGCAGTCTTAGCCGTTGAGTTAGCGGATTCATCACATCCGAGATAGATATCGACCTGACACAGGACAAGTTCTACTCAGACAGCAAAGAAGTCCTGGGATGGTATCCACAATGAAACTAGGCAATTCTATGTATACCTCAATAATAGAGTTCTACGAATTAGGAGATCAGTTCATCCAAAACAGTGGCATTACATACCC
>JARQOD010005773.1:0-37628 GCA_033576555.1 Oophaga sylvatica
GGATTCATCGGTTTCTCGGAAAGTATAATTCCTTGGTCTCCCAGTTAATGGTAGGGTTCTGAGCCTGCAGCCATGGTAGCCCTAGAATAATGGGAAAGTGGGGAGAAGAGATAAGCATAAAGGACAGTTTCTCTTGATGATCTTTACCATAAGGCCCCTCAAAGGCTCCGTTTCCTGATCCATGGTCCAGAGGTCAGCAGGGAACCGTTCCACAGTTTCCATCTGTACTGGAGTAGCTTCTTCACTGGACGTATCCCCTGTTTCAGAGCAAAGGAGACATCCATAAAATTCCACTTGCCCTGAGTCGATCATAGCAGAGCTAGACACCCAGAGTTTGAGGGAAAGGAAGCAATGAGAATTGTTTTTCCTACAACTTAGCTGGGACACCGCTGAAGAAACTTGAAAAATTGCGCATTTACACAGTCATCGTCCTCAGAAGTAACGGAGTTAAGTCCGAGAAATAAAGATCTGTTGCTGCAGATCTCTCTGGAGCCTGAGGCTCGGACCTGACAGATCTCCTCTCGCAAAAACTCACAATGAATGAGTGCTGCAGTAGTCTTACGAGAACGGCTGGGGCAGTTTATAATGAAGTGCCCTGACTTACCACAATAGAAACATAGATTCTCCTTAAAACGAGTTCCTTGCGTGCATCACTAACCCATCGTTGTAAAGAGTCTACCTGCATGGGTTCAGTTCAGGTTCCCGTGTGATCCTACTCAAAGGTTCCTTAGCTGGAGAGGAAGGTAGAAAAGGTTAGTGCGATTGCTTTCGAACCATCTCTCTTGCCTGCGTTCAGTCAGACGAGTATCAATACGGATGCAGTAGTTAATAAAGTCACCTAACGCAGTGGGAGGGTTGGCGCGAGCAAGTTCATCCTTAATCAGTGGAGATAACCCCTTTCGAAAAATAGATTTTTTGGCGGAACTGTCCAGGTGGTATCAAGGGCCCATCTCCTGAAATCCAAGGCATATTCAGCTCCCGAGTGCTTACCTTGGCGCAAAGCTAACATGGCTGCTTCAGCTGTTGCACCTCGATTGGGGTCATCAAACACCTGTCCCATGGCTGAAATGAAAGCATCAAGATGATCCAAACATTCATCTCAGTCTCAATCAGAGGGTTTGCCCACATCAAAGCCTTATTGGTAAGCAACATAATTATGGTAAGCACTTTAGATCGTTCAGTGGGAAATTGTGAAGCATGTGCAGAAAAAAAAAGATTGCATTGATTAATAAATCCCCTGAATTTCTCACGTTCACCGCCAAAACGAAAAGGGGCAACTTGGGAATCCCAGAACTCGGGGCTACGGCAGGAGCCTGGACTCGCTCCTCTAGAACCTCAATCCTGGCTCGCAAATCCTGGGCAGTCTGTCCAAACACTTGCAAATTGTGATTAGTGAGGTCCTGTAGGTTAGTAAAACGGGTCTTTATAGTCTGCAAATCTGCAAGGATATTATCAGTCACACCGCAAAGTTCCTTTATGCGGGCCTCCATTTTCCAGATCTTTTAAGACAGGAGTACTGGAAGGAGAGGAGAGGAAAAAAAAAAAAAACAATAGCGTTTACCTGTGGTAACACTGCAAAGAGAAAAAAAAATTAAGGGAATTGCTCACCTGGAATGGTTGTGAGAAGTCACAACCACTGTCATCACAGAAAGTACAAGCGGACGTCTGATATCCACAGTTACAGCAGACACAGCCTTCCCAGACCCAGCAGACACTAACGCTTGGCTTCTGAATCTTGTAATGTATGTAGTACAGTTCATATAGCGTCTTGTGCTTGGGTGCGATGAAAATACATGAGACACAGGTTTTTCGTAAGTCCATGCAAACGTGGATCTTTCAAAGAGCAGGGTTCCAGAGTCCACACAAGAGTTCCAGAGTTCCTCAGTAGAAATAGCTGGAGTACAAAGTCCAAGGCTTCCAGGAGTAAAGTCACAGGTTCACTGCAGGCTAGATTCTGAAGCACTGATTGCTCAGCTGTGGCTGCTTAAGAAGCAAGAGGGAGAGAATCAGGGCAGGAACATGAAAGCTGAAAACTCAATTTTGACTAAGGGCAAGAAGCTGCAGCAAGACAGAAAGCAAAATGGCCGACGGAAAAACTGAGTTTCAAGAACATGTACAAAGAACCTTACAGTGGGGTGCATCCATGGGGACACCAAAGTTTACCCGGTAACTTCCTTGGACTTCGTCACAAAACTCGGGGAGATCTCGTATGAAGTGGGGGTAGTGAAGAACCTGATGCACCCCGTCATATTGGGTCGTGACTTTCCCCTGTTTTGGGGTCTCTGGAAAAAAAAAGGTTCTGCCGGACAGTGTAATGAAGCTCCTACTAAGGTTGCGCGGTCCATAGGGGTGGAACACAATGCTAGTGGGCCGTTAAACTTATGTGATGACCATGATAATGATAATGATGATGATCATGATACTGATGATGATGATGATACTGATAATGATGATGATACTAATAATGATGATGACCGTGATAAAGATGAATTTCCTTTTCAGGTGATGTTGGGAGACGAGGATGATGGTTCTCTGGAACAGAATGTCCCTGACCTACCTGTGTCCTGTGACAATTTTGGGAGTGAGCAGTTGCGAGACCCCACTCTTAAAAATGCCAGGGAAAGTATAACTGTTCGGAATGAGATCCCACAAGAGCCCGGCTCTGATAAACGATTTCCCCATAACCTGCTATATAGGGTCACTAAGGTTATGCCATTGGTTAAGGATCACCTGCAGAGAGCCCAAGAAGCTCAAAGCAGAAAATATAATCAGTCAGCAAAAGTTAGGACTTTCAACCCCGGAGACAGGTCCTGATCCTAGTTCCCACGGTGGAAAGTAAGTTTTTGGCCAAATGGCATGGCCCCTACGAGATAGTACAGAAAGTGAGCGAGGTCACCTACAAAGTACATCAACCAGGGAGACGGAAGCCCTACCAGGTCTATCATAGCAACCTGATCAAGCCCTGGAGGGACAGAGAGTCATTGTTGGCCTCGGGTAAATTAGAGAAAGGGTTTTAAAACCACCTATACCTCCTGTGGTAGTTGGTGAGACGTTTTCACTACACCAAAAACAGGAAGTACAGGAATTTCTGCAGAAAAATCAGCAGAGGTTTTCAGACTTGCCCGGCCGGACTTCTTTAGTGAAGCACCATTTCTCGGTAAAGCATAGGCCTGGGAAGTTACAGGGTAATGCCGATGCCTTGTCCAGAGTTCACTGTCTCTTTGGAGTTGTTAACCAGCCCTCCGGTCTGAGAAGAGGGGGGGGATATGTGAGACAGTGAAGGGGTGCGTACTGGACGGGGTGTATATCTCGCCCAGGTTTCTTAGCTGGGTCGCATAAGGAATATAGGAGTAAAGGTAGGATGGCAGTACGACGTTCACTCCACTCCCCATCCAGTACAGGTTTGCAGCTCAACCCTGAGTGCACACAGCTGCTTAATTAAGCAGCAGAAATAGGTGGTAGAGTTACACAGAGAGGGCTCTCAGTCTGGATCTGACTTCAGAAGCTGTTGGAGTCTCCTGCAAGTCCACCTCTGGTAATTACAATATATGTGTTGTTGTGGCCAGGCTGCTAGAGCCTAGTTCACAGTAGTGAGGAAACTAACTGTGTTGAAGTTAGCAGCCTGCCAGGCTTAGGACTTTTGTTTATGATTTGGTTTATGTTTTGTTTGCTGTGGACTTACAATAAAGCTGGTTGCGGCCAGTTGCACCAGAATTGCTGTCTGTGATTGAACTGTGTTTATGCCAATCCGTCTACCCGAGACGGCGATCCCAGAGCTATATCCACTGAAAAGCTTACACTGTGTTTGTTATTTTTAAACAAAATAGGAAAACTGTTTTTTGTTTTACTTCAAATAATGGACTTTATTCTGGCTGTGTATTTACCATATAACTGTAGGATTACTAATGGATAGGTGCCTTATATACGCCTCTCCATTACTAATACGTGGGCTTGATGTCACCGGACAATACAAAGGTGACACCAACCCCACTTGCCAACGCCACTAGGCGGCTGCGGGCTGCTATTTTTAGGCTTGGGGGCAATATCAATGGCCCCTTACCAGCCTGATAATACCAGCCCCCAGCTGTTTGCTTTAGCTTGGGAAGGCAAAGATCTCCGGCACTTACATATCGAGTAGCAGCTGTTTAATTCCAATAAAACCAAATCCATAGACATTTCAGCCCATCTCAGGCTTTTGTCAATATTATATCAATGGGCTGAAATGTCTATGGATTTGCTTTGATTGCAATAAAACAGCAGCTACTCAATACGTGAGTGCTGAGATTCTTTGTCTTCCCATTTATACTTCCCCCACATGCACCAGACCGGAACACGGAGTGCCGACCACTTCTTGCATTTTCCCTTGTCTGCTTTAGCTTGGTTGGTTTTCCTAAAAACCAAAGACCCCATGCTATTTTTGAATTTTTTTTTTTAAATTATTTAACTAGTGTGGGGACCCCTCTATTCTTGATAACCAACCTTGCTAAAGCTGACAGCTGAGGGTTGTAGCCCATAGCTATCAGTTTTGCTGGCTGGTTATCAAAAATACAGCCACCGATCAGAGGCAGTGTTTGCCATGCTGTCATGCACATGACAGCATGGCAAACACTGGATGTTCAGGCCCCCTGTGACGGATCTGCACAGGGGAAGGGGGTGTCGACTTCGCTCACCTCGGGGGAGGGGAGAGAAGGACCCAGCAGGGATCGGATCTCTGGTGCCACTGTGTAGCCCTGGTGTTAGGCACACGCAGTACCCTGGAGAGTGTGTGGAGAGATAGCAGTTCAATGCTCAATACCCATTCACTCAACATACACTAGACACACCCTTAGGGTAGTGTAGTCACTTGTGAGGAGTGGTCAGGGTGTATTCGTTGAGTGATTAGAGTAGTCAGTTTCCTGTCTTCGGACAGAGCAGACGTGTGGAGTCTAGCTGGGACTTGGAGGGAGGAAGCAGTCCAGCCTGGTTCTATCAGCAGTTCAGCAAGTGGAGGCCAGTAAGGGCGAGATATAGATCACCTCAGCCTGGTCAGAGCTGTACCTCACTTGAAGACATTGATAAAGAAAGAAGAGCTTAGTACAGAAATACTTCAGTCTCCTGTCCCAAGGACAGTGAAAGGTTCAGAGACGTGCTCCTGCCTAGTGGATAACTGAGAGTCTGTTAACTAACTCTGAAGGAAGAGAAGAAGGGAGTGATTATATGACTTTTTGCAAGTGTGAGTGTTTATGCTACAAGCGCGGACAAGGCGAAAGGCACAGTGGAAAGGAATATTTGAAAAGTGCTTTTGGATTGAAGAAGTCCTGCACATTGTTACCGGTCACTGGGGACCGAAGGATCACTAAAGCTTCACGCTTAGTGGTAAGAAAACCAGAGGCTTACCGGACCTTAGGTAGCGGAAAGCAGCCCCCAAATAGTCGGTACGTAACTGGGGTCAGGGGAGTGAAGACTTTGAGCCTGATCAGCAAGATAGGAATTCAGCTCTCTCACAGGAAGGCTCCGACCACAAAACTGACTGGGCAGTACAGCTATGGAATAGCTGGAGTTATAGAGGGAACTACGCTTCATGCTGGTTGTACTCATCGTTGTGAAAGTAAAGGAGGCCCCCTAACTTGTCCAGCTGCTATCTCGAAACACATTCTCCTTGGATCAGCCTCCCTGGGACCTGCCTTACCATCTTACAAGTAAAGGTATGGAAAGACGCTGACCGTGTGAGACTGAGTTATTTACTTGCATACCTGCACAATCCCTACCTAACTATCGACCTGAGGGAAGAGTCCTACCTGTAGGGGACCCGACATCTAGCTGCCTCACCATCCCCTCAGAGATCTACAGCAGCGCTGGTACAAATTACCAGAAGACTACAGGTGGCGTCACGAACTGTATATAAATCTATCCCCTGTAAATATATCCCTAACATACGCCAGACCGCCAGGGCCACAGACCGAGCCACAGCTACCTGTGACAAATCCCCATAGACTTCCATGGGCTCGGCTCTGAGTACCCCATTGCCCTGGTAACCCACAATTGTGGTGCGTGGTCGAGACAAATTGGCGTCACGAACAGGATATAAATCTATCCCCTGTAAATATTCCCCCAACATACGCCAGACCGCTAGGGCCACAGACCGAGCCACCGCTACTGTGACAATCCCCATAGACTTCCATGGGCTCGGCTCTGAGTACCCCATTGCCCTGGTAATCCACAATTGTGGTGCGTGGTCGAGACAAATTGGCGTCACGAACAGGATCCGAAACTCGCAAAATTGCGAGCCCTGTGTGCCTATGGAGTTGTTTTTGTGAAAAAGGACTGTTTGCACTTTTGGCGCCAAAAATCGCCATCTTTGTCGCCATATTCGCGCCCTCAGGCGCTGGAGAAGAAGGTGGGCGTACCTTCGTGGGCGTGTACCCCCCTGTGGCGCGAAGAAAATGCCTGCCCTCTCAAAGTGCTATTACAATATGCGATCCTGCCCTACAGCAAAGGAGGTCCGCCTCCTCTTCACCTTTCCTGCAAAGAGGAGGAGACGCAAACCCCGCCTCCACGGAAGAGACCGGACGTCTCTGGAGGAAGATAAAAAAATCTTCTGGAACATCATGGAAGCAGGACGTGTGCAGCCGAGCAGGGAAGCGGAGGAAGGCAGGCCCCGTTCCCCAGCCAAGCTGCCACCAGCACCGGAGTCATCCGTGGTCCTGCACCTGCAGCAAGCGTTACTAGAAATTCAGGAAGAAAATGCACGCCTGAAAAAGATGGTCCAGCACCAACCTGGATTTGAAGAGATCGAGAGACGCTGGCGTACCCAGGAGCAGCGGAGGCTGTGGGACGTGGTGTTCTCTCCCCTCAACGACCCCCCACGATTCGAGTTACCGAAAAGTCTGCTGCCCAAGGCAAAGGAGCAACCGGAGGCTGCCCCCGAAAGTACCAATCCTGATCCCACCGGTGAAGCGGTGGAGGCGAAGGAGGTTGAGGAGGTACCGCCAGTTCCGGAACTCCCGCCCGGCCAGGAGGCTGCAGCAGATGATCGAACCCCGGCAGGGACACCGGAGGGGTCCTGTCCGTCGTTACCAGACGTGGACTGGGACGAGATGGCGCGCCTGGATGACGTCGCCTACACCGCCCAGTGGGAATATGAGTGGCAGCGTCGTGAGGAGAAGCAGAAACGCCAGCAGGAGGAAGAGCGGGAAGCTCAGAGGAACCGACAGCGGCAACATGCAGAGCTGATCGCGGACAAGGAGAGTGTCCGGAGAGAGAAAGGTACCCTGAGGGAACCGCGGCGGCAGGGGTGTGTGACTGAGTTCCAGCTCCGGAAGGGCTGGGGCTTCATCCGTGAACCGGGCCTCTACCCAGGGGTCTTTGTTAGTCGCAGGGACGTAGAATCCCACCTACCGCAAGGCCATCCCGGGAGGGACTTAGTTAATGGAGACATTGTCACGTACACACGGCACTGGGGAATGAAGGGATGGTATGCCCTTAACGTCACCATCGTCCGTGACTCCGTCCCCGACGCAGGTAACGTCACCACTACCGCAGCGTCCCCGTCTCCAGCTCAAGCAGTATCCGGCCGTGCCCCAGCATCGCCCCCTGCAGGTACTTCGCAAGTGGAAGCGACACCTGTATACCGTTATCCTTCTACATCGCAACATGCGACCCAGTTTCCATCGCAATCCATGACACGATCCATATCGTTAACTGTGACTCAGATTGAAACGCAATCGGTGTCCCGCAAGGAGAATGTACCCGTTGCGCCCCTAGAGGTTCGCACGAGAACTGTGGCGACCCAGACCCTAATAGCAGCACATGACTTGTTAGTTATGGGATCTAGGGACCATCGCATTGTTCCAGCCCCCGGGGTGGAAAATGTATTTGAAATAAATAAACAGTAAAAGAAAAACCGGTGAGATCCAGATAGGGGTCTACCATAAGTAAAGTTGTAAAAAGTTTAAGAATGTTTGCTAATTTTTGCACAAGTTAAATGAGTATATAATATATTTATATATTGCCAACAGTAGAATGCCCGGCTGGGTAAACAGATAAAAAGTTTTGCACTTTATTATTATTATAATGTGATATAATATGTGTCGTTTTGCTAACAATGGACTCAGAGGTTGAGGACTGTGCCAGCCCAGAACTTATTTGTATATAGTTGCGCTTCGGTGCTTTATCTTGGTTTTACATAAAACCAGCACAACTACCTCTGAATACAAAAACCCGTGTGGTGTGGCACTGAGTGAGGTCTGCATTCGGATGTCCTGCAGCCCACCCAGGACCCACGTTGAAGGTTTGGTGCGGGTCCTTCACAAGAATACTGTATATTTATTGAACGTTTTGATGCCTTAATACTTTTGTATTTTTCTATATTCAATGTGTTGTTCGCAACGTTCAAGACATCCTCACCTCCCGGATGGGACGAATTAATGTTTAATGTTGATGTTTTAATGCATAAACAAAACTGTCTCTTTGTATTTTACAGCCCGGGAGTGCTGTCTTTTACCATGGGGGAATGTGTAGCCCTGGTGTTAGGCACACGCAGTACCCTGGAGAGTGTGTGGAGAGATAGCAGTTCAATGCTCAATACCCATTCACTCAACATACACTAGACACACCCTTAGGGTAGTGTAGTCACTTGTGAGGGAGTGGTCAGGGTGTATTCGTTGAGTGATTAGAGTAGTCAGTTTCCTGTCTTCGGACAGAGCAGACGTGTGGAGTCTAGCTGGGACTTGGAGGGAGGAAGCAGTCCAGCCTGGTTCTATCAGCAGTTCAGCAAGTGGAGGCCAGTAAGGGCGAGATATAGATCACCTCAGCCTGGTCAGAGCTGTACCTCACTTGAAGACATTGATAAAGAAAGAAGAGCTTAGTACAGAAATACTTCAGTCTCCTGTCCCAAGGACAGTGAAAGGTTCAGAGACGTGCTCCTGCCTAGTGGATAACTGAGAGTCTGTTAACTAACTCTGAAGGAAGAGAAGAAGGGAGTGATTATATGACTTTTTGCAAGTGTGAGTGTTTATGCTACAAGCACGGACAAGGCGAAAGGCACAGTGGAAAGGAATATTTGAAAAGTGCTTTTGGATTGAAGAAGTCCTGCACATTGTTACCGGTCACTGGGGACCGAAGGATCACTATTAGCTTCACGCTTAGTGGTAAGAAAACCAGAGGCTTACCGGACCTTAGGTAGCGGAAAGCAGCCCCTAAATAGTCGGTACGTAACTGGGGTCAGGGGGAGTGAAGACTTTGAGCCTGATCAGCAAGATAGGAATTCAGCTCTCTCACAGGAAGGCTCCGACCACAAAACTGACTGGGCAGTACAGCTATGGAATAGCTGGAGTTATAGAGGGAACTACGCTTCATGCTGGTTGTACTCATCGTTGTGAAAGTAAAGGAGGCCCCTAACTTGTCCAGCTGCTATCTCGAAACACATTCTCCTTGGATCAGCCTCCCTGGGACCTGCCTTACCATCTTACAAGTAAAGGTATGGAAAGACGCTGACCGTGTGAGACTGAGTTATTTACTTGCATACCTGCACAATCCCTACCTAACTATCGACCTGAGGGAAGAGTCCTACCTGTAGGGGACCCGACATCTAGCTGCCTCACCATCCCCTCAGAGATCTACAGCAGCGCTGGTACAAATTACCAGAAGACTACAGGTGGCGTCACGAACTGTATATAAATCTATCCCCTGTAAATATATCCCTAACATACGCCAGACCGCCAGGGCCACAGACCGAGCCACAGCTACCTGTGACAAATCCCCATAGACTTCCATGGGCTCGGCTCTGAGTACCCCATTGCCCTGGTAACCCACAATTGTGGTGCGTGGTCGAGACACCACCACTTGCCCCAGGTCAGTCAGGGAACTGCACCGAGGGCAAATAGTCGCCGGAAAGGCTTCTCTTATAGGTATGAGTTAATGAGGCGCTCCCAGTGAGGGGGGATATATATCACCAGTCAAGGCTGGGGATATATATATAAACCTCCCTGCCGTCACTACCAGAGTTCCTCACTAAAACAGTACGGTATTCTGCCACCAGTCCCTCGTTCGACATAAGCCCAGTCCGACAACAGGCTTATATCAGAAACCAACCAGGGTAGCGTACAATTGACAAACAGAGCGTGGGAACGTGGGGGTTTGTGTATCACGATAAAAGAGCAGCCCAAGATTAGTTTTATATTTAATCACCAAAAAGGCGCACTAGAAATATACAGGTATATATTCACAAGAACAATATACAGGTATACAGTCAGGAGTGCAATAGAAAGGTAGGATATAGATAGGTTGCAATTACCTTGTTATGTAGCATGATGGATCACAGGTAGTGTTGAGCGATACTGCTCGATATCTAAAAATATCGGATCGGAATGGCATCGCCGATATCACTAAATATCGGCGATATCCGATTCCGATACCGGAAGTCCCATGTAAGTCTATGGGAACAAAATATCGCAACTAAAAAAACACTTTCTTTCCTTGTAAACACAAAATATACATACTTAGAATACATATATATATATATATATACATGTCATTGTGACATATATATATATACATATATTTATAGTTTATTCACTTCTACATAGTAAAATAGCCTCTGATTCAATTGCCGGGTAAAGCCGGCATTTGTGAAAAGACAGAAGCACCCGAGGGTCCAGTCGCCACAGAGATGTTGCATCGCACCCAGCGGTGTGACAACTTACTCTCAGGTAAGGAGGAAACACCCCATTGACTCCAACCACTGCATTCAACAGTACACTATGCCAGCTGAGTGTAGGCGGACCCAATGGGATGGTCTAGCTTGTAACGAATGGAAGCGGAGGCAGAGGTGGTGAAGTTCACATTCGTTTTTATTTTTTAATGTGGAACCTCGAGACCACGGTCCGGGGGGCTCCGAAGGGGGCGTGACTAGTGAGCCCCGGGTACCCGTAGTAAGGCCCCTCGAACAGGACCAGAATGGAATACCCGGAGGACACAGGTGCTACCTCCAGTTAGACCCCAGACACGTGGCAGCTGTCCCAGAGGGACCAAAAGGGTAACAGGTATTTACAGAGTCCGTGGAGGGTTCTCAACAGAGAAGGGTAAGGTCCTGGTCCAGAATAGATGGTATCAGGCTGGCTTCAGTGACCTTGTCACGGTCCACGGGTACGGATGGCTGATGGCGGAACGGGATGACTCTTGCGCCAGTAATAGCTGAGATTGTCCGGGTTAGCCAGATACGGGTTAGCAATGATCTGAGGAGACAAACAGTATCAGCGAAGCACAGAGACTGCAAACGCAGCGCAGACAGATCAGGAACAGAACCGGATGTAGCAATGATAGAACACATTGCTCCAGCACTCCCCTAATGGTGGAGTGACCAGATATAGTACTGAGTGTGCAGCCATTGGATAATTAGCTATTTCAAAAAATGCACGCTGCCCCTTTAAGAGAGGCGGTGGGCGCGGCCTCGCGTCTTAAGCCGTCTAACAGGAGGCCTGCCAGCAGCGTGCCAGGAAGTGGAGGAGGACACAGGACGCCGTGGAGCAGATGGGACATGAGACCCCAGCCCACGCACAGACTGCTGCAGAGGAACAGGTGAGTGAGCCGAACAGAGTGCAGAGCCAGCGCTGGGACCGGGTGTAACATAGCTCAGGCTGGTTAGAACAGGGTGTAGCTAGTTGGATGGGAGGGGTTGAGGCAGCCTTATGCTGCATGTCTTTGTAGTAAGAATTGTTTCCTTTCCTGCTTTCTTACTACGTCGCATACTCCACTCTGCTACATCACTCTGCACCATTGCTCTATCTCACATCTATCTGCCCTGGAAGGATACCGTCTTACCTGTAGAAGACTTATCACCTAGCTGCACTACACCATCCCTGCCAGAGGACCTGCACAGCAGCGCTGGTCACCCTGACCAGGTACTACAGGTGGCGTCACGACAAACTACACAAACATTCTATCATCCCCTGGAAATATCCCACATTCCAGTGAGCGACCAGGGCACGGACATAGCTGTGCTACCCGTCACATCCCCCATAGAAGTCGACGGGCTTGGTGCCGAGTACCCCCAAAACCTGTGGCTCTGTGCGACTCAACTTTGGCGTCACGAACAGGATTCAGAAGCTCGCTATAAGCGAGTCCTGTGTGCCTTAATTGAACTGTTTTTTTTGCTTGAGAATTGCAAAAATCATCATAGACTGTATTTGCCATTTTTCCGTCATATCTGCGCCACCAGGCACAGGTGAAGAATAAGGGCGTGCTCTCGTGGGCGTACAGTCACTCCGTGGCGCAAAAACGATGTCCGCACACTAAATGTTACTGCAATGTAAGATCGTGCCCCACAGCTCTGGAGTTCCGCCTCCTCATCCTCCTCAGTGGGCGGAAACGAATGCGAAGGTCCCGCCTCCCTACAAAAGATGTCGCCTCTCCTGATGCTAATGACACATGTGACTTGGCAGAGATGGCGAATGGACGTGAGCAGAAGTGGGAAGGGATGGAGGAGTCAGAGCTCTCCCCCCCCGGAAGCGACCCGATCGCCACGGAACCACCGTTTGGCACCCGGCCTGGAAACCCTCCTACGCTGGAAGAAGCGGAGGATACCCTGAGAGACCTGGCCCGGCACCGGGAGGAGGTCGCCAGGATGGAAGCGAGCTGGCGGGCCCTAAAACTACAATTGGAGCGGCGCCAATCCCTCTTACCCCCTGAAGTGTCTGTACCGGAAGGTGAGGCACCCGTTCCAGTAGAGGAGGCCGTGCGGGCATCCCAGCCCTTGCAATCTGAACCGGTTGCCAGTATCTCAGTGGAGGCACCCGTTCCAGTAGAGGAGGCCGTGCGGGCATCCCAGCCCTTGCAATCTGAACCGGTTGCCAGTATCTCAGTGGAGGCACCCGTTCCAGTAGAGGAGGCCGTGTGGGCATCCCAGCCCTTGCAATCTGAACCGGTTGCCAGTATCACAGTGGAGGCACCCGTTCCTGCTGAAAACGCCGCACCAGCACCCCAGATCCCGCTGTCTGCCCCCGTCGCTGAGGCAGAAGAAGCGACACCCGTCCTCATGGAGGAGGCCGCGCAGGCACCAGAGCTCTACCTGCCTGTACCGGAGCCCCGACCGTCATCTGTTCCAGAGCCGGCTGCTTCCTCCGCAGGTGAGCGTCGCCAGGACTGGCGGGCGCCAGGAGAGCTGCCGCAAACCGGACATCGTAAGCTGGCGTTTGATGTTGGAGACATGGAGCTGCTGGTGGAGGAGAATTACAACCGGCGTCAGGAGGAAGAGTGGAGACGTCGGGAGCGGGAAGCAGAGCGACAAAGGGAGCAGCGAGAATCCCAAAAGCTTCGGCAACGTCACCTGGAGAAGGACCTGGCAGAGAAGGCACGTATGAGAAAGGATAAAAGTACGGTGAGGGAGCCGCGGCGTAAGGGTGCAGTACGGAACTTTAAGTTAAAAGGTGGTTGGGGCTTCATCCAGGAGCCTGGACTTTATTTAGAAGTTTTTGTAACCCGGCGGGACGTGGAGGCTCACCTCCCAGAAGGACACCCGGGGAGGGACCTATTGCCAGGAGACTTGGTGACTTACACCCGACACTGGGGTTACAATGGATGGTACGCCCTAAATGTTACCAGGTGCGACCCCTACTCCCCAGAGTGTCAGGAAACTGACAGACCCTACGAGCCTTCAGCCTCCCCCAACCAGGCCTCTGCACAAGTGCCCACCCCACGCCGTAAATCTCCCCAGCCTCCCTCAGTGGTCTCCTCAGCAGCCCCAGCTATGGACATGATAATGATAGCTGGCCCGTACCCGGCGCCTGTTAGGCCCCCTGGGGTTCGTACAGTCCGGGACATAGGGTTCCAGACCCGGAGGGAGACGAAAGAGGTGGCCACACAGACCCAGATAGCGGGTCACGACGTCACTGTACAGGCCACACGACGTCATCAGGTCTGGGTGGACCCTCCTGTCACGGATGTTTGGCAAGCTCCAGAACAGTACCAGGTGGTACCTGGAAGAGGCCAGCCAAAGAAGTCTAAATAACCCGGACAGGGTCTCTGTATGTAAATAGTTAAATTATTGATGTACACGGACGGGTGAATGTTCATAAAAAGAAGTTTATTGTTGCCTTAATATACCCAGGTTGGGTAATGGTTTGATGTACCCGGACGGGTGAATGTTCAGAAGAACAAGTTTATTGTTGCCTTAATATACCCAGGTTGGGTAATGGTGTTTCACTGTAATCAAAATGTTGAACTTTGAAGCCATGAACTGTACTGGCTCACAAACTTTTCTGTAAATAGTTGGCACTTCGGTGCTCCATCTTGGTTTTACAAAAAACTTTACTGTGCACTATTTTCAACTACCTCAGAAACTAAAAACCCGTTTGGTGTGGCCGAAAGTGAGGTCTGCTCAAGGAAAGTCTTGCAGCCCACCCAAGACCACAGTTGGAGGTTGGGAGCGGGTCCTCCACAAGCACAAGTAAAGGACACTGTGAAGTTACTCCGGTGGGGTTGTAGTCCTAAGAAGTCTCCACGAACTTCGGCACTAATGCTATTTGCACTTTTGTTGAATATGTATTTATTAACACACATGTATAACACATATCAAGGGTATGAACAGTAACAAAACATGTCACATAATATAAGCCATTTGCACTTTTGTAATGTTATTATTAAAATTTTTATTATGCAACGTTTAACTTGAAGTGTTTCCTGCTTTCTTACTACGTCGCATAGTCCACTCTGCTACATCACTTTGCACCATTGCTCTATCTCACATCTATCTGCCCTGGAAGGATAGCGTGTTACCTGTAGAAGACTTTTCACCTACCTGCACTACACCATCCCTTCCAGAGGACCTGCACAGCAGCGCTGGACACCCTGACCAGGTACTACAGGTGGCGTTACGACAAACTACACGAACATTCTATCATCCCTGGAAATATCCCACATTCCAGTGATCACCCAGGTCACAGACCGAGCTGTGCTACTCGTGACATCCCCCATAGAAGTCGACGTGATCGGTGCCGAGTACCACCAAAACCCCTGTCTCTGTGCGACTCAACTTCCCTCACTGTGCTGGCACTTTACATTTACAATGCCTCTGGGTTTTTTTTTTGGGGGGGGGGAACATTCAGACTTTTTCTATGGGGCCCCATGATTTATATGAACGCCCCTGCTGCTGAGGCATGGTATTTAAGGCTGTTAAGGAGCCAATATCCATGGACCTTGCCAGCAGCGTCGGACTGGAGTACCTTGGGCCCACCAGAGAAAAATTATTCTTGGGGCCCACCATCATACTTCCCAACCTTTGAAGAAGGGAAAGAGGGACAAAGGCTGTGGCACGCTGTGCCTGCTGCAGCAAATTTTAGGCCATGCCACGTTGCACCACAGACTGTCCAGGAGTTGGTGGATGCTTTAGTCCAGGTGTGGGAGGAGATCCCTCACGAGACCATCCGTCACGCTCATCAGGAGCATGGCTTGAAGTTGTAGGGAGGTCATACAGCATACCTCCCAAATTTGGAAGACAGGAAAGAGGATTAAAGGCTGCGGCGCGTGTTGCGCGCCGCTGAAAATTTTAGGCCACGCCCCGACAACACCCATTTCACAGCTAATCACACCCATATCCTCGCCCCAAGCGTAACCATTAGCACTGCTGATCACACTGACTGGTAATGAGGGCACAGTGGCTGGTACTGAGGAAAAGAAAGAAAGAGCAGCAAGAGAGAAAGAACAAACAGAGAAAGAAAGAGAGGAAAGAAAGAAAAGAGAGAAAGAAAGAACAGAGAGAAAAAAGAACAGAGAGCGAGAAGGAAAGAACAGAGAGCGAGAAAGAAAGACTAGAGAGAGAGCCATAGGCGTAGCTAGGGTTTTGGTTTAGTGGGGGCAAAACTTCTGAGTGGGCCCATCATCAGAGAACCTCAGCAAATGACCGCGCTGTTGGCCAAAATAATCTATATATAAAAAGACCAATATTGATATTACCGCCATATGGTCTGTGTTAAATAATACCAGTCCTACAGAACATATAATAGATTACAGCACAGGTACAGATAATGACTTACCGCTGATGTTCTGTCACGGGTGTGTCGCGGCGGAGATCGTCGCGATTGCACACCCTGACTTCGCACAGCTGAGTTTCTGGTGCTGGGTGTTTTTCGGCACTGAGGGAGTTAATTCTTTTTCTCTCGGTGCTGGACTGACCAGCCTCACCCAGCTGCGGTTGATGTTTTGTTAATTAGCTTCCTTCATATACCTGCTGGTCTGCTGGGGAAGTTGCCGGTGAAAGCATTCATTCAGACCAGCAGAGCGGATCGTTTCTGAGAAGACTTAAGCTAAGAGTGCCTGTTGTGGTTTTTCCTCTTCTCGCTTATTGTTTATCTCCTTAACCTTTTGTGTTCCTCTGTAGTGGAAGTTTTGTATGCAAGGCAGTGTTTTCTTTACCCCTTGTCTGTCTCGTTTGTCTTAGACTGTGTGTAAGCTGTGACCTGCCCATTCCCTGTGGTGGTAATCAGGGTTCTTCTCAGGACTAGATTACAGTGGACCTCTGTACCATTAACAGTACCTCCAGGTAGAGTGACTAGTCAGGACCCCAGTTCAGGGTCAGCATAGACCCCGGTCCACCTCTATCCTGAGACAGCGTGACACGTACACAGTATAGACCCACAGTACATAGGATATTATGTCAGGTAAGACATTGCTGGCAGATACTATGTATACATATTGATATTTTCTATTATATGAAATATAGAATGTTGTCACATTAGATATATGTTACTATCATAGAATATATCTGTTATACGTCGTGACATTTTCACCGGCCTCTCTAAAAGATTCTCCCCAGCTACCATGGATCCAGTAGCCCAGTTAGCTCAGCAGTTGCAGAGTTTGTCCATGGAGCTGACAGACGTTAAGTCCAAGGTTTTGTACCCCCGGGAGCAAACCAGATCTGAACCTAAAGTAGCTCTCCCGGACAGGTTCACTGGTGGGCGGGACAAATTTTTTACCTTCCGGGAGGCATGTAAATTATATTTTCGGCTACGGCCTCGGTCTTCTGGGAGTGAAGATCAGAGGGTGGGAATTGTCATCTCGCTCTTACAAGGGGACCCTCAATCCTGGGCGTTCTCTCTTCCTCCGGACTCCCCGGCTCTTCAGTCAGTAGATCGATTTTTTACAGCCCTGGGTCTGGTATATGATGACCTGGATCGGGTCTCCCTTGCTGAAATGAAGTTACGTAAGATACAGCAGGGAGATCGTCCGGCGGAGGAATTTTCTTCTGAGTTCCGTAGATGGGCCACAGATACTCAGTGGAATGACCCAGCTCTTAGGAGCCAGTTTTGTCAAGGATTATCTGACAAATTAAAAGATGTGTTGGCTCAGTATGATTCTCCCCCGTCACTGGAGGCCGCTATGGCCCTTGCTATTCGCATTGATAGACGGCTTCGGGAGAGGTGCGAGGTAACTCCGCCCCCTGTGAGGACTCCACCTTCTACTATAGTCCCTTATATTGAGGTTCCCCTGGTTTGTTCTGAGGAGCCTATGCAGTTAGGAGGGACATCGTTTAGAGGGAGGGGATCGGCGGTGCGCCGCAAGACAGGAAAGTGTTACTTCTGCGGGAGAAAGGGACATTTTGTTGGGGGGTGTCCATCCTGTACTTTGCTGAGCAAGGAGTCGCCGGAAAACTGTTGATCCCAGGTTGTGTGGTGGACGACAATCTGGGAGTATGTATTTCGTCCCCAAGTCCGTCTCAGTTTCTCGTACCAGCGGAGGTGGTGGTAGGTACGAGAACTGAGAGGATTTCTGTTCTTCTGGATAGTGGGGCCGCGGCTAATCTGGTGGACGCTCGGTTTGCCCAGGTGCAAGGTATGCAACTGAGTGTATTGGCCAAACCTATCCCTATATTCTCTATTGACGCCAGGCCTCTCGGTCAAGGTAGCTTTGTGCAAGCCGTGCATAACATAGACCTTCGAGTGGGGGCAATACATAAAGAACTATTGTCTTGTTATGTGTTGGAGGGCCTTCCCACTCCTATTGTGTTGGGACTTCCTTGGTTAACTAAACATAACCCAGTTATTAATTGGCAATCCAGAGAGATAAGCCAGTGGGGTGAATTTTGCAATAGTAACTGCATGAACACGGTCATCGGTGCGGTCGTGCCTAGAACCTTACCTCCTTTTCTGGAGGACTTTAAGGATATGTTTTCAGAGGAAGGGTGTCAAGAATTACCTCCTCATCGCGCGTATGACTGTGCTATAAAATTACTTCCTGATGCTAAGTTACCAAAATCTAGGTTATATAACCTTTCTGGTCCTGAGAGGCAAGCTATGAAGGATTATATTTCGGAAAGTCTGGCCAAGGGGCATATTAGACCTTCATCTTCCCCAGTGGCCGCGGGTTCTTCTTTGTGAAGAAAAAAGATGGAGGCCTATGCCCTTGCCTGGATTTCCGTGAGCTTAATCGGATTACGGTCCGAGATCCGTATCCGCTCCCACTTATTCCTGATCTCTTCAATCAGATTGTGGGCGCCAAATGGTTCTCTAAGTTGGATCTCAGGGGGGCGTATAATCTGATTAGGATAAAGAGGGGGATGAGTGGAAGACGGCGTTTAACACTCCGGAGGGACATTATGAGAACCTTGTCATGCCATTCGGTCTAACTACTGCCCCGGCGGTGTTTCAACATTTTGTTAATGACATCTTTCGCCACCTAGTGGGACAGTTTGTTGTCATTTATCTAGATGACATCTTAATTTACTCGCCGGATCTTGTGTCTCATCAGGAGCATGTGAGACAGGTGTTGCAGATCTTGCGAGACAATAAACTGTACGCCAAATGGGAGAAGTGTGTATTCGCTGTACAAGAACTTCAGTTTTTAGGATTCCTGGTGTCAGCTTCCGGTTTCCGTATGGACCCTGGGAAAGTGAAGGCAGTGCTTGAATGGGATCGGCCAGAGGATCTTAAGGCTCTGCAGCGTTTCCTGGGGTTTGCTAACTACTACCGGAAATTTATTCGTAATTTCTCATCCGTTGTCAAACCTCTCACTGACATGACAAAAAAAAGGGACGGATTTTTCTAGGTGGTCTGACAAAGCTTGTCAAGCATTTTCCTCCTTGAAAAAATGTTTTGCTTCAGCACCCATACTCATCCAACCTGATGCATCACAACCGTTCATTGTGGAGGTAGACGCATCTGACGTAGGAGTGGGTGCGGTATTATCTCAAGGTCCGTCCCCTGGTAAATGGCATCCGTGCGCTTTCTTCTCTAAAAAATTGTCGTCCGCCGAGAGGAATTATGATGTCGGCAATAGGGAACTCTTGGCCATTAAGTTGGCTTTTGAAGAGTGGCGTCACTTTTTGGAGGGGGCAGTCCACCCGGTCACCGTCATTACTGATCACAAGAACCTGCTGTATTTATGTAGCGTCGGCGTCCCGGCCCTCTGCCAGGCAGGGACGCCGTTCCCCTTACCAGCGCTCTGCGTCCTCTGCGCCCCCAGCGTCCTCGGCGTCCTCCTTCCACCCTGTTGGTCCCGCGCGCTCCTTCCCTGCTGCTGGACTTAGGGCGCGCGCCCGCACCCTCCCCCGCTCTTAAAGGAGCCGCGCACATTTTCCAAATTAGTCTCCGGCCAATGCCGGAGGACTCCACCCTATATTAAGGGCTTCCTCCTTAATGGAGGTGCCCGAGCAATGTTGTTGTTGCACTGTATAACTCTGCTTCAGCCCTCAGCTCCTGTTTCCAGTTGCCTGCCTGTTACCTGTCTGCTTGCTGTCTGCCATCTGACTGCAGCCCTCCCCGGAGGTTCGGACATCACCTGCAGTGATCCCCGGCTATTACAGAGACTCTTGCCTGCTCACTTGGGAGCGATCATCTGCCATCCGACTGCAGCTCTATCCGAAGGTTCGGACTTCATCAGCAGTGATCACCGGCTACTCCAGAGACTCTTGCCTGCTCACTTGGGAGCGATCATCTGCCATCCGACTGCAGCTTTATCCGAAGGTTCGGACATCTCCAGCAGTGATCACCGGCTACTCCAGAGACTCCTGCCTGCTCGCTTGGGAGCGATCATCTGCCATCGGACTGCAGCCTACCAGGAGGCTCCAACATCTCAGGTCGTATAAGCCTGTATATTCAGAAACTGTCCTGGTCACTTGCTGTGACAACCTGCCTGTCCAGAGACTGCCCTGGTCACTTTCTGTGACAACCTGCCTGCCCAGAGACTGCCCTGGTCACTTGCTGTGACAACCTGCCTGCCCAGAGACTGCCCTGGTCACTTGCTGTGACAACCTGCCTGCCCAGAGACTGCCCTAGTCACTTGCTGTGACAACCTGCCTGCCCAGAGACTGCCCTGGTCACTTGCCGTGACAACCTGCCTACCCAGAGACTGCCCTGGTCACTTGCCGTGACAACCTGCCTACCCAGAGACTGCCCTGGTCACTTGCCGTGACAACCTGCCTACCCAGAGACTGTCCTTGTCACTTCCCCTGAATTCCTGTCCGTATTCCCCGGGCGCCACCTGCTCTCTTACAAGTATACTGTCTTGTATAATAAAGCTCAGTGGTTTCACCTACCAGACCCGTTACAATTTAGAGTCTGCAAAACGTCTGAATTCCAGACAAGCTAGATGGTCGTTGTTTTTTACCAGGTTTAATTTTGTCATCACATATCGTCCTGGGTCAAAAAATGTAAAGGCTGATGCCTTATCTCGTAGTTTCCCGGGTGCCGGGAAGACGGAGGACCCGGTTCCTATTCTTCAGGAGGGAGTTGTGGTGTCGGCTGTATGCTCTGAGCTTGAGGAGGAGGTATTGGAGGCTCAGGGGACGCCCCTGTAGGACCTCCAGGGAGACTGTTTGTTCCAGATCAGTTAAGACAAAAGGTTATCGAGGCACATCATAATTCTGCTTTGGCAGGACACCCAGGGAGTAAAGCAACTGTAGATCTCGTTTCTCGCCGGTTTTGGTGGCCTAACTTAAATAAAGAGGTGGTAACTTTTGTCGCATCCTGTGGGGTATGTGCGCGCTCTAAGACCCCACATACCCGTCCGTCTGGGGCCCTTTTACCGTTGAAAATCCCGGAGCGTCTTTGGACCCATCTGTCTATGGACTTCATTACGGACCTCCCTCCGTCTTCAGGTAAAACTGTCATACTAGTTGTAGTTGACAGGTTCAGCAAAATGGCACATTTTATTGCTCTTCCTGCTCTTCCTAATGCTAAAACTCTGGCGCAGGTGTTCATTGGGGAGATTGTGAGACTTCACGGGTTGCCTTCCGATGTGGTGTCGGATCGGGGATCTCAGTTTGTGTCCAAATTCTGGAAGGCATTTTGTTCTCGTCGGGGATGCAGTTGTCATTTTCTTCGGCTTTTCATCCGCAGACTAATGGTCAGACAGAGCGTCTGCATCAGAGCTTAGAGACATATCTCCGGTGTTTTGTCTCAGAGAACCAAGAGGACTGGGCTTCTTTCTTGCCTCTGGCAGAGTTCGCTCTTAACAATAGGCGGAGCGAGTCCACTGGTAAGTCCCCGTTTTTTGGGGCATATGGTTTTCACCCCCAGTTTTGTACTTTCAATGGGGGGGGCTCTTCTGGGGTTCCTGAGGAGGAACAATTTTCGTCGTCACTTGCTTCAGTGTGGAGAGGAGTGCTTAATAATCTGAGCACTATGGGGAACCGATACAAACGTATGGCTGATAGGAGGAGAGTGTCTGGTCCGGACCTAAGTGTGAACGATCTGGTATGGTTGTCGACCAAGAATATAAAACTTAAGGTTCCCTCCTGGAAACTCGGTCCCAGATTCATCGGGCCATACAGGATCAGTTCAATAATTAATCCGGTGGCTTTCCGTCTTTACCTCCCTCCTACGTTTAAAATCCACAATGTGTTCCACAAATCGTTGCTTAAGAGGTACGTGGCACCAGTTATACCGTCACCTCTACCTCCTCCTCCAGTGGTGGTCAATGGTAATTTGGAGTTTCAGGTATCGAAGGTCATTGACTCACGTCTGAATCGCCGCTCCCTTCAGTACCTTGTTCATTGGAGGGGGTATGGTCCTGAGGAGAGGATGTGGGTTTCTGCGTCGGATATTAACGCAGACCGATTGGTTCGGGCCTTCCACACTACTCACCCAGATAGACCAGGCCCTGAGGGTCCAGAGGCCCCTCGTAGAAGGGGGGGTACTGTCACGGGTGTGTCGCGGCGGAGATCGTCGCGATTGCACACCCTGACTTCGCACAGCTGAGTTTCTGGTGCTGGGTGTTTTTCGGCACTGAGGGAGTTAATTCTTTCTCTCTCGGTGCTGGACTGACCAGCCTCACCCAGCTGCGGTTGATGTTTTGTTAATTAGCTTCCTTCATATACCTGCTGGTCTGCTGGGGAAGTTGTCGGTGAAAGCATTCATTCAGACCAGCAGAGCGGATCGTTTCTGAGAAGACTTAAGCTAAGAGTGCCTGTTGTGGTTTTTCCTCTTCTCGCTTATTGTTTATCTCCTTAACCTTTTGTGTTCCTCTGTAGTGGAAGTTTTGTATGCAAGGCAGTGTTTTCTTTACCCTTTGTCTGTCTCGTTTGTCTTAGACTGTGTGTAAGCTGTGACCTGCCCATTCCCTGTGGTGGTAATCAGGGTCCTTCTCAGGACTAGATTACAGTGGTCAGGGATCTACAGGAGGCAGGGTTACGCTGGCGGCCTGGACCTCTGTACCATTAACAGTACCTCCAGGTAGAGGGACTAGTCAGGACCCCAGTTCAGGGTCAGCATAGACCCCGGTCCACCTCTATCCTGAGACAGCGTGACACGTACACAGTATAGACCCACAGTACATAGGATATTATGTCAGGTAAGACATTGCTGGCAGATACTATGTATACATATTGATATTTTCTATTATATGAAATATAGAATGTTGTCACATTAGATATATGTTACTATCATAGAATATATCTGTTATACGTCGTGACATGTTCTTTCTAATGGAATTGTTCACTTTTCATGTCTTTTCCATCTGGCCCACACCGACATGACGACTTCTCCAGCCAGGACTCGACTGCACCCCCATTAAAAAAAAAATAAAAAAAAAAACTCACCTCCCGGCTCCTGTGCTGCTCACTGTTCTCCCTCTCAGCGTCTGACAGCGGGCGCCGGCAGGTGATGTTATTGCGCCCGCTGTCATACGCTGAGAGGGGGATTATGGGAGAGAAGGAGCGCTCGCTCCTTCTCTCTCCATGCGGTCAGCTTTATCGGCTGGATGCCGATACAGCTGACCCTCCGATGACGGGTGGGGGGCCCACTGCTGGCACCGGGCCCCCCCAACGCCTGTTCAGGCCCCATAGCTTCCGGGCGGCAGAGCAGGGAGAGCGATTCTCCCTGCTCTGCCGCAGAATGTAACTGTATCGTAGCTCCGGGTGGGCCCCCTCAGAGCGCGGGCCCCGGGGCCACCGCCCCTCTGCCCCGCGACCTATCCTTTCAAATCAGGGCCCACCATGCAGGAGCTGGGGCCCACCGTAGGTTTCTCTGGTGTCCCGGTGCCTCAGTCCGACCCTGCTTGCCAGCCTGATAATACCAGGCCACAGCAGTCTGCATATCTTGGCTGGTTAACAAAAATAGGGGATCCCCTCGAAAAAAAAACGGCGTAGGGGTCCCCCTATTTTTGTTAACCAGCCAAGTAAAATGCAGACTGCTGCGGCCTGGTATTAAAAGACTGTCAAGGCCCATGGATTTTGGCCCTCAACAGCCTGATAATACCAGGCTACAGCAGCCCCACATTTGGCGCATCAAAAGATGTGCCAATTGTGGCACTTTACCCGGCTCTTCCCACTGCCCTGTAGCGGTGGCAAGTGGGGTAATAAGGGGTTAATGTCACCGTTGATTGCACGGTGAGAATAAGCCCGGTTAATAATGGAGAGGTGTCAATAAGACACCGATCCATTATTAATCCCAAAGTTTTTAAATGTATAAAAAAAAAGACAAAGCAAGAAAAAAGTATTTTAATGAAATAAAAGAGACAACACAGTTTTCATTTCTTTTATTACTCTCTCATTCCTGCGACGCCATCGATCTCCTGTAAAAAAATGAAAAAAAACAAAACAGCAGTATACCACCTGTCCGACGCAGTCCATAGTAACGAGTGTCCCACGACGATCCAGCTCTGCTACATCGCAATGACAGGCAGAGCCTGTCATCGCGACGCAGCACAGCTGATTACCTGCTTCCCCGGCGGTGACGTCATCGGACTGACTGCTTTACGGCCGGGATTACCCAGCAGTCACTGCAGTTATCGCGAGAAACTGCATGTGACCACCGGGGAAAGATGATGGCGGCCATCAAGCAGTCCAGCCCGTGACCGCCGGAGATCTTCTGTCAGGTAAGTGCCGCTGACTCCTGACAGACCCGACCGACGGACTCTGACAGTGACAGTGACAAATCCGATTCCGGTATCCGATAAGACGAAAATATCGGAACTAAGTATCGAAAGTCCGATAGAGCTAATATCGGCCGATACCCGATACTTGCGGTATCGTATCGCTCAACACTAATCACAGGTCCAAATCTTAGTTATTGGCCGCGTCACATAATGGGTACTCCTGCCAATAGGAAACTAAGTCCATAATGAGGGTCTGCCTTATATCTCCTAGGCTGTTCCCTACCACACTCTGCTGCCACCCCTGGGCTGGGCTGCCTCCCTCCTCCCATGTCCAAGAATATGATTTTCTGTCCAGAATCATGGATGGCCCATAACTTTCCGCCCGAAGCTCTGAATGGGTCGGTGGTGCCGCCACTGGGTTCCGCTGGACTTTATCTGTGCATAGAGACTAAATATGCCTACCGTATGTAATTCCTGGTAGCTATGCTTTATAACTCAATGACGCAGAGTGCTACAGGTGGCTGCCGGGCACGGGCGTAGGGGGGGAAGGAACACCGATTCGGATTATGCGCTCGGCTAGTCTCAGAGATATTGCATTCTGTTATTATAGGTCATTTTCCAGATTCAGTACCTCAGAGCCTGCTGTGACTTGTTGTGCCACGGTATCTCCATGTGCTTGGTCAGACAAAGGGAGCCAGCTGGCTGCAGCTGCAGAAGATTTCACACCCCTGTGTTAAGAGCTTCAAAGAGCTTGTCCCTGGATCTTTAATAAAAGGAAAACATTGCACTGCTTTTTATGTCGTGGGGGAACGCAAGGGTGGGGGCACATTCCAGGAGTGGACCTATAATCCAAAATTGATTCTCCCAAGTTAATTGGGTCCGGTTACTGTTCTGGTACCTGAATTTTTTTTAACTGGTCGGCCGAACCCACCGGACCCGAACATCCAGGGATCCGCCCATCTCTACTCATAATCCATCACCTTATTTCTGGATCTTTCACGTTTTGTCTGGATTCATGATTTGGGACATGTCCCTGTGCGGTTGGATAGGATTTCATCCATCAGCTTGTTATGGTCGCGCTTTGTACAGACATTCCAGGGTGTATAAATAGGGATCTTTATTTAGAACAGTATTGGAAACCTCCGCAGCATTCACACCATATAAATATATAACACATATGTAACGCGACACAATTCGAAAACATTAAATATCTAGAGACAACTCTTATGTACATTACACATAGAAAATGTTCTAACAGTGGTCCACACTGGCCTTGCTCAGTGCTGTGTGCCTCCACAGTGCAGACAGAAGCAGGAGAAAAGCTGGAGAACATGATAGGGGCATTGGCCCCTGAAAGGTCCATCATTTCTTGTGATCCTGCCAGAAGGATGAGAAAGTTCATGTCACCATCAGCTGGAAATAAATACAAATCTGAAAAGTAATAGTGACAGCGCCCACAATCCTTGGTCTTCTCTAGTCTTATAAGGTCTGGTAGATTGACGTGCTTCTGTCCGCAGATATCTGAGTGCAGCCATTTGGGGAGGGAATGCTGACAGTCGTATCGCTTAGTGTCTCCCCATCGAGGGGAGAGCATGGTCTACCTTCAGATCCCATTTCCAGAGCAGGGACTACAGAACAGTTCAGCTTTTCTGTAGAGATTCTCTCCACAATGCTGGACAGGCAGTCTAAACTGGAGACAACAGCGTTCTTTTCTGGTCGCGTATCTATGGGAATAGAAAGTGTCATATCACAGAGAAATACAACCTGCATGAACTGCTCCTATACAATGTGCCACCTACAGTGGCATGGAAAAGTTTGGGCACCCCTGGTCAAAATTACTGTTATTGTTTACAGTAAGCAAGCCGACGATGAAATGATCTCTAAAAAGCCTAAAGTTACATTTACTCTGTGGTAAATTATATATATAGTCTTTCACATTCTTGTTTGAGGGATTTTCCTCCATTCTTTCTTGGAGAATTCTTCCAGTTCTGTGCGATTCCTGGGTCCAGGGTCAGACTGGCCCATCGGAAATTCTCCTGTGAACCCCAGGGCCTTGGCAAGCCCCCAAGCAGGACATAAAGGGGGCCCACTGGTTTCAACTGAATGTGCGTCATCGGATGAAATATATTGCCCTGTCGCCATTGTAATAGTCAGCACTCCTAGCAGAGGCCGGCAGCTGACCTGTGTGGCACTGTGTGTGCCCATCACAGGCAGCGCATGACAGTGACATCGCGGGTGTATGATGTCACTGTCATGCAGTGCTCTCACGTCAGCCACCGGCATCTGCTAGGTCGGCGGCCATTTTAACATTGGCACATAGATATATAGATGAAGGGAATGACGCTTGGTGCTGGGCGCACAGGCAGGTAAGAGGGATCCTATTCTATTTTTTTTGTTCTTCCTCTTTCCCAGATCTGTCACTGTGGATGCAGCATGATGCTGGGGCCATGGCCAAGGGACCTAGAGGGCACAGCCAGGACCAAGGGACATAGGGGCGCAGCCAGGGCCAAGGGACTTAAGGCCCCTATGTCCCTTAACCCTAGCTGTGCCCCCTAGGTCCCTTGGCCCTGGCTGTGCCTCCCAAGTCCCTTGGCACTGGCTGTGACCCCTACGATAGGGTACTTATGGGTCACAGCCAGGGACAAGGAACCCAAGCTAGGGCCAAGGGACCACAGCCAGGGCCAAGGGACCAATGCCAGGGCCAAGGGACCATAGCCAGGGCCAAGGGACCACAACCAGGGTCAAGGGACCACAGCCAGGGCCAAGGGACCTAGGGGGCCAGGATGAGGGACTTAAATGAAACCTTTCAGGTTCCCCATGGCCTCCAACTCAGCAGCATTCACCTATTTATGACTAAAATCCATGCCTAACCAGCCCTGTATAAAATGTGTCAGTAAAAATGAGGATCAAAAAAAGCATTTAGATTGTCCCCATGTGCTATGCTAATGAGGGTTTTGACCAATCGATGGGATGTTACCTTCATCATGTTGACGTGAAAGGCCTTGCGCCTACCCCGAGTGTGGTCAAGCGTGACCACGTAGGTGACTGGGTTGAGCCGTTGGTGCACGACGTACGGGCCTTCCCAGGCTGCCTGAAGCTTATCCTTTGGTATGGGTACCAGCACCCACACCTTTTGACCCACCTGGTAGGTCCGCTCCCGGGCGTTCTGGTCGTACCAGTGCTTCTGGTCAGCCTGAGCCTGCGTCATGTTGTCATGCACCAACTGCGTCAAGGTCTGCATCTTGTCGCGGAAGCGCATGACATAATCCACGATGGACACTTCTGTGGGGTTTGGCTCATCTTCCCAGGATTCTCTTATCAGCCCAAGGGGTCCCCGGACTCGCCTGCCATACAGGAGCTCAAAGGGGGAGAACCCCGTAGAGGCCTGCGGGACTTCTCTGTAGGCAAACAGCAGGTGTGGGAGGTACCGCTCCCAATCGCGTCTCTGGGTCTCAACCAGCATGCGGAGCATCTGTTTGAGGGTACCGTTAAAGCGCTCACACAAACCATTGGTCTGTGGGTGATACGCACTCGATACCATACGCGTCACCTGCATTTTGCTGCAGAGAGCCTTCATTAGGCGAGACATGAATTGGGTCCCTCGATCAGTAAGCATCTCCCTGGGAAATCCTACCCGTGAAAAGATGGTCACAAATGCATCCGCCACCTTATCTGCCTTAGTTGAGGACAGAGCTACTGCCTCCGGGTACCGGGTAGCGTAGTCTACCACAGTAAGGATGTATTGCTTTCCAGAGCGGCTGGGGACGGCCAGCGGGCCCACAATGTCCACCGCGATCCTCTGGAAAGGCTCCTCTATCACTGGCAACGGGATCAGGGGAGCCTTAAGAGCAGGCCCCGCCTTCCCCACTCTTTGACAGGTGATACAGGAGCGGCAGTAGTTAGTCACATCTGTCCCCATCTTGGGCCAATAGAAGTGTTGAGACAGCCGTGCCTTAGTTTTGCTGATCCCCAAGTGTCCAGCAAGTGGAATCTCATGGGCAATCCTCAACAACTCACCTCGGAACTGGTGCGGGACGACCAGCTGTTTTTCCCTCAACCACTCCTTTTGGGAATCTCCGGGTACTGTCTCCCGGTACAACCTTCCTCGTTCCCAGAACACTCTCTCCTTATCAGTCACGGAGGTGAGCGTCTCGGCGAGGTGCCTCAAGTTCTCCAGGCTCGCATCTGAGTGCAGAGCGGCCTGGAACTCCTGGCTGGAGGCAGCCAGAAGTGACGTCAGGGTTCCTTCCTCACTGGGACCCTCTGGGACCGGCTCTGGGTCCACCTCTGGTTCAGTCTCTCCTGTAGCGGAGGAGGGTCCAGATGGCAGGGCGCTACCTGCGATCCGGGCACTCTGACTGCGGGTGACAGCAGCTACATATGCAGTCTCCCTGGGGATTTCTATAGACCCATCAGACTGCGCTGCTATGGGCTCTACCTCCCCATCCACCCCCGACACTTCAGGAGCAGTGCTACTTATGGGCCAGTTACCTTCCTCGTGGCACTGGTCAGTGTCATGGCGTCACCTTCCTCACGGTTCCCATGCACCTCCCCATTTCCTTGAGCACTGTCGCTTGCTCCTGCTAGGGTTCCTCAGCCGTCTCAAAGGTGTCAACTGACAGTCCATGGATCCACTGGTCAAAGTGGGTCCTGAGTCCTTGCACCACATCGCTATAACTGTCGTGTGGGTCACGTTGGAGGTTCCGGAACTTCTTTCGGTATACCTCAGGGGTTAGCTGGTACTTGGCGATCAGGGACTGCTTGATGGCCTCATAGTCACCATCTTGATCTGGTGGGAGTGAAGCAAATGCCTCCAGAGCTTTGCCCTTTAGCCCGGGGGTCAAGTACCTGGCCCATTGGTCGTCAGGCAGCTGGTACTGTCTGCAGACTTTCTCAAAGGCCCGCAGAAAAGTGTCCAAGTCTCTGTCCTTTTCCATCACGGGAAAGTGCTCCGGCCGGGGCTTCGGACTCTGAGAGGTACTGGGTGTACCGCTCCGGGCGGTGGGGAGCATCCCCCCTCGCTGGACCATCTCCAGCTCATGGGCTCTCTGCGCTTGGGCTTCCCGCTCGGCTCCGGCTCTCTCAGCCTCCCGCTCGGCTCTCAGCCTGGGCTTGGCGCTCGGCTCGCTGGTCGGCCTCTCGCTGGGCGGCTCTCTCTTGAGCTTGCTGGATCAGCTTCAGGCGTCCATCACGGTCGTCGGCGGGGAATTCCTCCAGGGCCGCCTGCAGGTAAGGGTCCAACCCGCCCTGGGTGTAAGCATGCAGGGTTTGGGCCTCTGCTGCAGCACCACCTTGGCTTGGGCCGGCTCCTGCGCCCGCCACGCTCTCAGCGTGGTCCTGTGCCATCAGGATTTGGATCAGTTGAGTTTTGGTTTGGCCCATGGGGTCAAGGCCTCAGGAAATGCATATTCCAGCAAGAGTGTCCCTTTTCTGCAGTTTACACCACGCTTCTCCCATCCTCGCCATTGACAAATAAAAGATAGGATAGAAAAAACAAAGAGAAGGGAGGGGTAACCGCAAGTACACACAATTGTCTCAGGACTAATAAACACTGAGTCTGTTCTCCAAAACTTTAGTTGCAGGGTCCCTGAAGAACCGTGCAGGTTTTTTAGTGAATGGGATGATGGCTCAAACCAGCTCACTAATGCTCTATAATCCCACCGCTGCCACCACATGTGATCAAACGTGCACACGGTCCGCCACACGGTAGCCCGGGGTATCACGGCTTGTGATCACTCCGTGCCGCAAATGTGACGAAAACGCGCACACACACGACGGCTGCTGCCGTCCGACCCAGTAAACTGCAGGGATTTATAATTATCCCACTTCCACTTAGGAACTTGCAGCTCTCTGGCGCCCCCTTACCCTCAGGTCAGTCAGGGAACTGCACCTAGGATAATTAGTCGCCAGACGGGTCACTTGGATGTGTGCTGGCTATTGGGCACGCTGCAGTGAGGGAATTATAATTACTCCGGGCCACAGCCAGGCAATACACTTATAAAACCCGCTCCGTCACTGCCAACGCCACCCAATAGGTTAACACTTTACACCCCTTCTTTTAGCTGCCACCAGCTACGATTTACTTAATGAACAATTTATCAAGAGGGTCCGTAGCAACCCCAAAACAGTAGCGTAGTACTTCAGGCACGTGCAAATTCGTTTATAGAGCAGGAGAAACAAACTAATAATTTTATAGGTTTATTCATTAAAAGGCAGGCAGTGCTTATAGTTTAAAAAGAAGGTAACAAGCTGAGGCAATACAGTTATGTACAAGGCAGTTAGAAATAAAACAGGATTAACAGTGAATAACTTACATGGTAGTTACATAGGTACAGGCAAGACTGGCTGGGGGAGGAGCCACATGTCATAGTTCATTTGCAGATCTGTTAGTCACGTCATCACAGCTTGGAATGACCAAGGGGGGCTAACTGCAAGACTTATACATGTGGGCTGCTGACCTCACAAAAGGGGATGGTTTTCTGGCCACCTCCCCGGGCTAGAAGTTCTAGTTTTAGTTCTGGAAGATTATCAGGAGCATACTTCATCCTGAGAACCTCGCAGAAGAATGGCAGACCTATCAATGATCTTACTTTAAAATGACGGTTCAAATGAGCCCAAACTTGGGTGAGATAGTTCATTGTGCATCCGAGAATTCCATTTCTCGGGTTCTGTTGGAGTTACGGGTTCACCAGTACCACGGGAACAACACCCGATGGACACAGGTTCCAAAACCGTAGTTTACGTGTTTCTGAGATACGCTTCCACCGTGTTATTACCAAAAGAATGAATTCTCATAATGGCTGCTATGGGACTTTTGCAGGGTTTGGGAAGACAAAGGAAAATTCCTGAGGTGGGAGGGATGAGTGAACTGCAGAGAGAAGGAGGGAGGGGTAACTTTGCCCTGTGCTTGCAAACGATGGGGGTTGTAGTTCTATGTGGAAAGTTCTGGAACAGCACAGGATATGGAGCTTGCAGTATCATCACAGTTAGTTATCTAGTTATCTCTCTTTCCATGCCATCACAGGTGTTAAAGGCGCACTGTGCATAATCAGAAGTTCAGAAGATGGCTTCCGGTCATGCGCAGTGCGCCTCTAAAGCCGGAAGTGTACACCTGGCTGCAGAAACTCAGTGATGTTGTCGAAGTGTGCGACTCGCGACTGAGATTTACAGGGGCTGGAAATGATGACAGGTCTTGAAAAATTATGTTATGCCTACAGGGGCATGATAACATGGAAAGAGGGCTGACTAGTCAGGGGCCCCATCAACTATTAAATGCCATTTTTTAATTACATTTCGAATTGCGGAAAGGGCAACTTGAAAATGCTTTGCCCTCTTCTTATAGTCTTCTCTTGCTTTGTGGCCTCCACCATTTTCATTTTCACAGTGCTCGGCAGCTGCTTAGAAGATCCCATGGCTGCTGTATTTTGGCACAAGGTTGGAGGAGGCTGAGTTTTTATAAAGCTGGGAAATATGCATCACCTGACCTTACCTAATGATGATAGTGAACGAGCCATAACCCTAACTGGCTAATTAAGGTATGACACATTGGTCAGAGTTATCTGAGCACACAAATCTCCAAGGGTGCCCAAACTTTTTCATAGGCCCATTTTACTTTTTATAAATGACTATGTACTGTATACAGTGGGGAACAAAGTATTTAGACGCCACCAATTGTGCAAGTTCTCCCCCTATAAAGATGAGAGAGGCCTGTAAGTGACATCATAGGTAAATCACAACTATGAGTCACAATGAGAAAACAAATCCAGAAAATCACCTTGACTGATTTGTAAGATTTATTTTGCAAATTATGGTGGAAAATAAGTATTTGGTCATTAACAAAAGTTCATCTCAATATTTTGTTATATCCTTTGTTGGCAATGACAGAGGTCAGACGTTTTCTGTAAGTCTTCACACTGTTGGTGGTATGTTGGCCCATTCCTCCATGCAGATCTCCTCTAGAGCAGTGATGTTTGGGGCTGTCGCTGGGCAACACGGACTTTCAAATCCCTCCAAAGGTTTTCTATGGGTTGAGATCTGGAGACTGGCTAGGCCGCTCCAGGACCTTCATATGCTTCTAAAGATGCCACTCCATCGTTGCCCTGGCGGTATGCTTGGGATCATTATCATGCTGTTATGTTACGGTAGCTGAGGAGTGCAGGTAAAAAAAAGGCAATACACCAGAGCAGTTGGAATCTATGAGATTGCAGTACCCTGACTAACCACCGCAACTAGAGGCAGCCGTGGAGCGTTCCTACGTTGGTCCTAGACGCCTCGTCACAGCCTGAGAAACTAACTACACCTAAAGATAGATATAGGAAAGCTATCTGCCCCGGAGCAGAACCCCAAAGATAATAGAAAGCCCCCAAACATGTAATGGCGGTTAGACAAGAGGAAATACTGACACAGAAAGAAAATAGTATGAGCAAACGCTGGGGCCCAAACTATCTAAATAGAAAAGGACAGGAAGGGTACTTACTGCAATCCCAGAAAACCCTGAAAAGCACCAACTCTACTAATTTCAAAATCACCTGAGATCACACGACCTCTACCACCTAAATTAGTTCTCTGGTGTAACCAAAATCAAAACAGCAGCCACTGAAAAAACTGGAAAAAGCAAAAGTACAAAACACAGTGGCTGAACTAAACTGAGAGGGCAAAAGCCCCCGGAGGGGACCCTGAAGGCCCCCACAGAAGTGCAGGACCAAATGCAAAAATATAGCAAAAACACAAAATAAGAAATTGTCTTATCTGTTAGCAGGAGATGCAGACACGACACAGCAGGCTACAAGGGAAACTGGAAAGAAGGATTCAGACCAGAACAATTGATCACCGGCAACCCTGATGGGAAAATGACTCCCTTATATAAGACCAATCAGTAACACCTGATTCCCAGTCCTCACAATCCTCACTAGTACCGCTTGTAACCACCAGAGGGAGCCTCTGCTCAGAACTCATCTCAAACCCATTCACAACAGTACCCCCCCCTTGAGGAGGGGTCACCGAACCCTCATTTGAGCAACCAGGTCGGTCAGGATGAGTTCTATGATACGCACGGATAAGTCTCCTAGCATGGATGTCCGAAGCAAACACCCAAGAATTGTCTTCCTGACCATAACCTCTCCATTTAACCAAATACTGGAGTCTTCGTCTAGAAAAACGAGAATCCAATATTTTCTCAACCACATACTCCAGATTGCCCTCAACCAAAACAGGGTCAGGAGGCACAGCAGCAGGAACCACTGGCTCAACAAACCTCTTCAACAAGGACTTGTGGAACACGTTATGGATCTTAAATGTCCCTGGAAGAAGCAAACGAAAAGAAACAGGATTAATAATCTCCATGATCTTATAAGGTCCAATGAACCTAGGCTTAAATTTAGGAGATGCTACTCTCATAGGAATATTCTTTGAGGACAACCAGACCAAGTCCCCCACTTTAAACCGAGGACCATCAGTCCTATGCCGGTTAGCAAACCGCTGGGCCTTCTCCTGAGAGAGGGACAACCTCTCCACTACCTGGTCCCAAATCTGCTGCATACGCTCAACAACAGAGTCAACACCTGGACAGACAGAAGCCTCCGTCTGTCCTGAAGAAAATCGAGGGTGAAACCCAGAATTACAGAAAAACGGAGACATCAAAGTGGCAGAGCTAGCCCTATTATTAAGAGCAAACTCAGCCAAAGGCAAAAAAGAGACCCAGTCATCCTGATCAGCAGACACAAAGCATCTTAGATAAGTCTCCAATGTCTGGTTTGTTCTCTCAGTTTGACCATTGGTCTGAGGATGAAATGCCGAGGAGAAAGATAATTGAACACCCAGTTTAGAACAAAAAGTCCTCCAAAATCTGGAAACAAACTGGACTCCTCTGTCAGACACAATGTTCTCAGGAATGCCGTGTAAACGAACCACGTGCTGAAGGAACAACGGCACCAATTCAGAGGAGGAAGGCAACTTAGGTAATGGCACAAGATGTATCATTTTGGAAAACCTATCACAAATTACCCAGATGGTGGTCATTCTCTGAGAAACAGGAAGATCGGAAATGAAATCCATAGAGATATGGGTCCATGGTCTCTTGGGCACAGGCAATGGCATCAACAAACCACTAGAGCGAGAGCAAGGCTTGGAGCGAGAGCAAGTCCCGCAGGACTGCACAAATTCCCTGACATCGCGAGACAAGGTAGGCCACCAAAAGGACCGACTAACCAAGTCTCTGGTACCAAAAATTCCGGGATGCCCAGCCAATGCGGAACAATGAATCTCAGACATCACACTCTTTTTCCATTGGTCCGGGACAAACAATTTTCCAACAGGGCAGCGCTCGGGCCTATCCTCCTGACACCCCTCCAGAGCAAGTCTCAAATTGGGCGAGATGGCGGAAAGAACTACACCCTCCTTCAAAATAACAGAGGGATCAGATAGCTCAGGAGAGTCCGCAAGGAAACTCCTCGAGAGGGCATCCGCCTTAACATTCTTAGTGCCAGGAAGAAAGGAAACCACAAAATTAAAACGTGTGAAAAACAAGGCCCACCTGGCCTGTCTAGGATTGAGTCGCTTGGCAGATTCCAGATAGACCAGATTCTTATGGTCCGTAAGGACCACCACCTGATGTTTGGCTCCCTCCAGCCAATGTCTCCACTCTTCAAAAGCCCACTTCATGGCCAATAACTCCCGATTACCCACGTCATAATTACGTTCAGTAGGAGAAAATTTTCGAGAGAAAAAGGCACAAGGGTTACTTTTAGAGGTCTCTGGATCTTTTTGGGACAAAACGGCACCTGCCCCAATTTCAGAGGCATCAACCTCCACCTGAAATGGCAGAGAAACATCAGGCTGCCGTAGAACAGGAGCAGAAGTGAATCTCTGCTTAAGTTCCTGAAACGCAGAGACTGCCTCAGGAGGCCAATTCACCACATCAGAACCCTTTCTGGTCAAATCAGTTAATGGTTTAACAATAACCGAGAAATTACCAATAAATTTACGATAAAAATTGGCAAAACCCAAAAATCTCTGAAGAGCCTTTAATGAAGTAGGTTGGACCCAATCACAGATGGCCTGAACCTTGACCGGGTCCATTTCAATAACAGATGGGGACAAAATGAATCCCAGAAATGAGATCTTCTGTACGCCAAAAAGACACTTTGATCCCTTCACATACAGAGCATTCTCTCTCAAAATCTGGAATACAGTTCGAACATGTTTCACATGAGAGTCCCAGTCATTAGAAAAAATCAAGATATCATCCAAATAAACAATCAGAAACTTGTCCACAAAATCCCTGAAAATGTCATTCATGAAGGACTGGAAGACGGAAGGAGCATTAGTGAGCCCAAAGGGCATCACAAGGTACTCAAAATGCCCTTCAGGGTGTTAAATGCCGTCTTCCATTCATGCCCGTGCTTAATGCGAATAAGGTTATACGCCCCCTGAGGTCAAGCTTGGTAAACCAAGTAGCGTTTTTCACCCTGGAAAACAGGTCAGAAATCAAGGGTAACGGGTATTGATATTTCACAGTAATATTGTTCAAGAGACGATAATCAATACACGGCCTTAATGAACCATCTTTTTTGGCCACAAAGAAAAAACCGGCACCTAAGGGTGAAGAGGATGGTCTGATATGACCCCTCTCCAATGATTCCTTGATATAAGACCGCATAGCGTCATGTTCAGGTACAGACAAGTTAAAAAGGCGACCTTTAGGGAATTTACTACCCGGCACTAATTCAATAGCGCAGTCATAGCTCCTATGGGGAGGTAAGGATGCAGATTTACTTTCGCTAAATACATCAGAAAAATCAATCAAAAAGTCAGGAACATCCTGAGCCTGGGAGGAGGCAGAAAAAACAGGAGTGTTGGTATTAACACATTGGCAGCCCCAACTGGTTACAGACACAGATTTCCAATCCAAAACAGGATTATGAGACTGTAACCAAGGGAAACCCAGCACGATAATGTCATGCAGATTATACAGAACCAAAAATTTGCAGCACTCCTGGTGATCAGGTTCAACCCTCATTATCACCTGAGTAGAAAACTGGGGTTTATTCTCAGCCAAAGGGGTAGAATCGATCCCCAGTAGGGGAATAGACTTCTGTAGGGGTATCAAGGGAAACCCACAACGTTTAGCAAAATCATAATCCATCAGGTTAATAGCTGCTCCAGAATCAACGAAAGCCTGAGCAGAAAATGAGGACAGAGAGCATATCAGAGTGACAGTTAACAAAAACTTAGTCTGAACACTACCCAAGACAACTGAGCGTGCAAAACGTCTTCCCCGCTTAGGGCAGACTGAAATAGCATGAGAGGCATCACCACAGTAGAAACATAACCCATTGCGCTTTCGAAACTCATGACGCTGTGCCCCAGACACCACTCTATCACACTGCATGGGCTCAGAAGCTGGCTCACAAGGCAACACCACTCCACGCATACTTCTCCGCTCACGCAAACGTCTGTCAATTTGAATCGCTAATGACATAGAATCATTGAGACCAGAGGGGACAGGGAATCCCACCATAACATTCCCTTTTCATTTTCCACAGAGCCCTTCCCGGAAAAGGGCCCCAAAGCGTCGTCATTCCATTTGGTCAGGACTGCCCACCTACGAATCTCTGACAGTATAACTCAACGTCACAAGCCCTGATTAATGCCAACAAGGCTTTTTCAGCTTGATCAGTGACATTAGGCTCATCGTACAATAACCCCGAGGGCCCGAAAAAATGCATCAACATCACTCAAAACAGGATCCCCAGGTGTCAGGGAAAAAACCCAATCCTGAGGATCGCCGCGCAGGGGAGAGATGATAATTGAACCTCTGCGCTGCGTTCCTGAGGACTTAGATTTTAAGGCAAGAAACAATTTACAATTATTTTTGAAATTCTGAAACTTAGCCGATCCCCTAAAAAACAAATCTGGCATGGGGATCCTAGGTTCCACAACAGGCAACCCAGCAAGATATGCAGCAATACTCTGAACCTCAAGGGCAAGCTGATCCACACGGCCCGACAACTGTGCAAAACCCATTGGGAGAAAAGATCCTCCCCAGCACCCAGAGATACAGAGGGAAAAAAAAAAAAAAATGCAACAAACAGAAAAAAATCTCTGACCCAAATTTTCTTCCTTCAAAATATTTTTCCCTTCTGTGAGTAACCATACAATTTTTTTGGGCGGTTGATAATGTTATGTTACGGTAGCTTTGAGGAGTGCAGGTAAAAAAGGAAATACACCAGAGCAGTTGGGAAACTAATGAGATTGCAGTACCCTGACTAACCACCGCAACTAGAGGGAGCCGTGGGGCGTTCCTAGTTGGCCTAAGCCTCGCAAAGCCTGAGAAAATTCCCCAA